>JALIZH010011339.1:0-101639 GCA_030522465.1 Rhipicephalus appendiculatus
ATACCACGAACTGTGCTATACACAGTTTTCTTTTTTTTTTTCGTATTGCAGCCGAAGCGGCACTCGCCGCACACCGCTGGTGCAGCAGCCGTGATCGTTTCCAACCATGGGGGCCGCCAATTGGACGGGGACTCCAGCCACGGTGAGCGAGCCGTGACGACCGATACAGCGCGAACAAGACTTTGAGAGTCTTAACGTTGAGCTATGATAGCACCTCAAGCACATGAAACACTACAATTCCAAGGGATGAAAAATATATCCAGTAATTTACCTATGTCGCCGAAAAAAGTTCTAGAGAAGGCCAAAAAAACACAGTCTTTCTACGGCAAAAACTCTGCGCTTACGCATGACTTAGAGAACTACAAAAGGAGATTCTGCGTGGATTTCCATTCGCGCAAAATATCCTCTGGGAGTTTCATGGAGAGTCTTGTGTTGGTACAGATAACCGTCGCTGATAGCCTTCCGTGGCACGTGCTCCAGTGTTCACGCTAAGAATACAGACGAATGTACGTCTTCAGCTGAGGCGACGCTGCGGATGCGTACTGTCCCAGCTGCACGATACCTCACTATTCGAGTCGATAGTAAAGGCACCAAGATTCGATCCCACTACTTTGGTATCAGCAGTCGAGCACCGTAACCACTAGAGCACGCGGTGGGTCATTGTCTCGGAATTCCGGCCCAAAATGGAGGCCAGCAGACGTTGTGCCATCGAAATGACGCCATCAAGGGATAAAAATGCGCGTAGCCTTGCGTGCGGTGCCGGAAGACGAGTATGCTTTAATCAATACGCAATGCTTCTCTGATACTTGGAAGCCACTGACGCAACCGTTGCAGATCGATGTCCTTCCCGAGATAGTGGCCGCCGTGGGTGACAAGATGGAGGTGTACATGGACAGCGGGGGTGCGCACGGGCGCCGACGTGGTCAAGGCGCTCGCTCTGGGAGCTCGGGCGGTCTTCGTGGGGCGACCGGTGCTCTGGGGACTCGCCTACGACGTAAGCCGCTTTAGTTTTAACATAGAAGCTGCTTAAGCTTTCAGTGACTTGTGCTCCTTCGCGCAAAACTCTTCATGTGGTTATACGTCACAGTAATTAGGCAAGCCTCACACAGAAAGAGAAAAATAAAAAGTCTCATAGAAAGAGAGTGACAGAAATAGAGAGAGAGAGAGAGAAAGAGACAGCAAGAAAAAGGTAGCGATAATAGAGAGATATATAAAGGAAGAAAGATAAATAAAGATGGAAAAGTGAAAAAGAGAAAGAAGTAAGTAGAGAGAGAAATAAATGATTAGAAAGAAACAGATAAAAAGGAGATACCAGAAACAGAGAGAGAAATAAGGAAAAGAAAAAAAACAAGAAATAATGAAGAAAAAAATAAAGGGAAGTAAGGAAGGCCACCGAGTTGCGCTCTATCTTCAGGCTTGACTCCACTAGTGCGAAGCTGCCACATTTTTTTTGTTATAATTTGCAGCGTTCAAACCGACGAAACGTAGTGGAAGAAACGCAACACAGGCGCTGTGTTTTTCCACAAGGCAATATGTTGGGCCAGTTGATTTCTAGCGTCCATAATTACAGCGCGAGACGATACCACAGAGAAGAAGGCTGGCGAGACACATTGAGCGCTTCGTGTGTCTCGTGTGCCTTCTTCTCTGTGGTGTATACGGTCTCGCGCTGTAATTATGGACCCTGTGTTGTGTCTCTCTCACAACGTCGCACTCGTTTGAGAGAAAGAAAACGTTTTAATAAAACAAAAAATAGAAACCACGCATGTGGGAGGGAACCCCTAGTCCGGGTTCCCTATGATGATCTCGGCGACCACCCGGGCTCATCATAGGGAACCCGGACTAGGGGTTGAGTTTCTACCACCATGTCGCATCTGTACAAATTTTCACAAAAATAGATTGCGCAACTATAAGCATTGCTAAGAACTGTTGGAGAAGTCACTACATTAGTGATTATAATGTCGTAGCCCTCAATGCGTTCCACCGCATTCAATAGAACAGAAATGATAAGTGTGCAGATGATGTATTTCCAACGTACAAACAGCAAAAGGTTGGGAACCACGTGAACCTATGATAAACCAACGCCCCTCTACATCCAGAAAGGTACTGATTTCTCTTGATCTACGCCGCTTCCTTCTTTCCGCGTCCCCGATAGGGCGGCTGCTGTCACGTGGTAGCGCGCACCTTCTTTTTAGGGGAGAAGCTCCTTAAGGTCGAGGCTTGTACATCACTCTCCCGGTGTAGCCACGCTAGTGCGATGACGATGACGCTGCCATCACGGCACAGCATATGCAAGATAATCATTATACGCCATGAAGATGACAATGACGCCGATGACGATGAAGAAAAAATTGAAGGACACTTTGTACATTCCAAAGTGTGTTCGGCGAAAGCGTGTGGCCATTCCACTGACGGAAAGACGGACGGACAGACGGACATCCGGACGGACACCGGACGGACGGACAGACGGACAGACGGACGGACGGACGGACACCGGACGGACGGACACCGGACGGACGGACATCCGGACGGACGGACGGACGGACGGACGGACAGACGGACATCCGGACGGACGAACGGACAGACGGACATCCGGACGGACGGACGGACGGACATCCAGACATCCGGACGGACGGACGGACAGACGGACATCCGGACGGACGGACGGACATCCAAACGGACGGACGGACGGACGGACGGACAGACGGGCATCCAGACGGACGGACGGACGGACGGAAGGACATCCGGACGGACGAACATCCGGACGGACGGACAGACGGACATCCGGATGGACGGACGGACAGACGGACGGACGGACAGACGGACGTGCGGACGGACGGACATCCGGACGGACGGACATCCGGATGGATGGACGGACGGACAGACGGACATCCGGACGGACGAACGGACGGACAGACGGACATCCGGACGGACGGACGGACCGACATCCGGACGGACATCCGGACGGACAGACGGACGGACGGACGGACGGACGGGCGGAAGGACATCCGGACGGACGAACGGACCGACGGACATCCGGACGGACATCCGGACGGACATCCGGACGGACATCCGGACGGACAGACGGACACCCGGACGGACGGACATCCGGACGGACGGACAGCCGGACATCCGGACGGACGGGCATCCGGACATCCGGACGGACGGACAGACGGACACCGGATGGACGGACGGACGGATGGTCGGACGGACGGACACCGGACAGAAGGACACCGGACGCCGGACGGACACCGGACGGACGTGAGCATGAGACATTAAAGGCTTTCGCCTTAACCCATATATGCCCAAACTCAGAAAAAAATGACAAAACAAATATTTTTTCACAAAAAAGTGCACTTGCACCCTCAAAAGAAAGCACAAGTTTTTTATTTACTGCCAGGTAAACGTGACACTGTTTTTCAAGCGGTCCTACATACTGGACACAGGGTATTATGGGTGCTATGTGCGGGTGTGGTAAGCCTTGAAACATTTCACGTGCATACCGACATTGCACTTCTCACAGCGAGGAGTTGTCTTCTCATGTCAGTGAGCGCACCTTGTCTGTTTACTCTGAGGGACAACAGTGTGGTCGGTGCGCGTCTACAAGACGTCTTTCATACGAAGCACGCGTTTGCCCGGAGAAAGCGGTCGGCACGTGGCGGGATGTAAAGCAAGCAATGTGTAGGCTTGCACACGTTGATAATAAGACCTGTTTGATGTGCTGTAAGTGGCGCTAGTCATCAGCTAAAGAACTACCGATGTTAGAATGCATCAAAGAAGCGTCCTATATGTAGGACATTAGGCATATATGGGTTAATAAGCGCGTTCCAGAACACACATTCTGTTTCTGCCATGACGGCACAGCACATGGAATGTACCCACCATAAAGTCATAACGATGACTCAATTGACGATGAAGAATAAGCGCCTTCCAGACCGCACATTCTCTTCTGCCATAGATGAAAACGATCGTGAACGCGCTATCGCCCATGAAAGGCAAAACGGCAACGCCGACAACAAGCTGCTACTTCGGAGTTGAGGACGCGGGAAGCGGCGGCTCAACGGCAAAAACACATTGTATATACTGTACCCACGCGTTGTCACTCATTTACAGGCGCGAGTGGGCAATGTCACAGGTGATTTACGGTAAGAACGATCCCCAGTGCCTCGCCCACTCGTCATGATTCACTTCGTCGAAATGCAAAAAAAAAAAAAAATTATTTCGTATTTTGTGTGCTCCGCCTGTCGGCGCCATGTTCAATCAATCAATCAATCAATCAGTGTTTATTTTTCACCAAAAGTACGTACAATGGGGAAAAATGGGAAGACGGCAAAAAAGCTGCAGTTCCTGCAGCTTGACTAAGCACCATCTACCCTGTTGACAGCAATGACAGGGTGATAAAATGAACGAAGTACAGGCATACCAAAATAAATAAACAAATACATACGTAAATTAATAAATGACAAAAAAAAGCTTAAATATAGCAAGTAATAATACAAGCAAAAGGCGAAATACATGACTGGGCAAAATATACAGATCGAAAAAAAAAGGATATTTGATATGCACATGAACACAATTTTATTTATTTATTTATTTATTTGATACTGTCAACCCCGTGCTTGGGGTCATTACAGGGAGGGTGTCACATAATACATAATATTCACACAATAAAGCAGTATTCAATAGCACATAGGAATAACAGATGAATAATCAGCATCAAGAAAAGAAGGAACAAACAGCAGTGACTATACCGATTAAAATCGAGAAACAAGTGCTGGCACCAGAAGTTAGCGCTTATCAGTGCAGAGAAAGCTGTCTAACGCGTCTTTAAAGTTGACTGACGTTGTTTGTTGAACAACCATATCAGGTAAGCTATTCCACATTTCTATTGCGTCTGGAAAAAAATGAGTGGCGGAAAGCATTCGTGCGTGTGAAATAGGGTTGAATAGCTCTGCTATTATTAAGACGATCACATCGCCTTCCAGGTGGCTGAAGATATAAATCCTTGTTTATTTTTGTTTGACCGCTTATAATCTTAAAAAGAAATTGGAGGCGTTGTTTGCGTCTACGATATTCCAAAGACTCAAGCTCACAGGACTCTAACAAGGCCGTGATGGAGTGTGTGCGTCGGTATTTACCACATACGAAACGGACTGCTAATTTTTTGTATTCTCTCGATTTTAGTCCTCAGAACCTTCTGGTGAGGTGACCAGACAGTACTAGCGTACTCTAAGACTGGTCTTATGAATGTTTTGTAAGCAGTTAGTTTTACGTCCGGTGTGGCATGTTCCAGTTTTTTTCTTGAGGAAATAAAGTTTTTTATTCGCCTTAGAACAGATGTTATATTGCCACGCGCGTTTCTTATTTTCATTCTTCTTGTACTCGGTTTTCGCCCACAAAGACTGTCCGCATGCTCAGCGCAAACCGCGGCTGATTGTTCTAGAAGCTTCACGATTATTGTAGATCGTTGTGTTAAGATTGCGCGCAAGACGCGAACACTCTAGCTTATTCCAGAGCTTGCGCGACGACCAGTGATAAGGCTAGAATGTTCGACGCGTGATGTATAAAAGCCGGCGCGCTCCAACGATGATCAGATTATCGACGGCCGACGCTCTGTTCGCCGCTCTCAGTGCCAGCGTGTATTGCTGTAGTCTGACCTTCATTTTCCCGGCCACAAGTTCGGCCAAAATAAAGAGTTTTTTTCTTTACCTCGCCGACTGTTGCCTTCGTCGACGTCACGACCACGTGACATCTGGTGGAGGTGCTTCCCGGTCCATGTACCGAACGCCCCCCCTCCAGCCGTGAGCCAAGCCCACACCGTGAAAAGGACATCGACGCCAACGCTGAGCAGCGAGCCAGCCGCAGGCGAGCAAGGTCTACCGGCAGAGTACGGGCCTCTCCCTGAAAAGACCCGGAAGACCAAGACCCTGACCTCGGCCGCAGCGACGATGACAGCCCCTGTGCCGCCTGCACCCATCCTGCTCCGGCAACTGAAGGAGCCGCCGACCTTCTATGGATCGCCAAGTCAAGATCCCGAAACCTGGCTCGAGACGTTCGAAAGGGTCTCGGTATTTAACAACTGGAGCTCCGAGGACAAGCTGCGTCATGTGTACTTCTACCTGGAGGACGCAGCAAGGACCTGGTTCGAGAACAGGGAGCCCACCATTACAACTTGGGACATCTTCCGGACCAGCTTTCTCACCGCGTTCGCAAGCGTCGTGCGAAAGGAAAAAGCCGCCGCTTTGCTGGAAACACGGGCGCAGCTCCCGAATGAAAACGTCACAATCTTTGCGGAAGAGATGATCCGTCTCTTCCGCCATACCGACCCTGACATGACCGAGGAGAAGAAGGTCCGTTTGCTCATGCGAGGGGTAAAGCAAGAGCTCTTCGCTGGGCTAGTACGGAACCCACCCAAAACAGTCGAAGATTTTGTCTCGGAGGCTACGATGATCGAGAAGACGTTGGAAATGCGCACCCGCCAGTACAATCGCCGATCGATGGAAGAAAGCGCAGCTGTCCACGCCCTCGGATCCGACGACCTACGCGAAACGATCCGAGCGATCGTGCGGGAGGAGCTGCAGAAATTGTTGCCGTCCTCGCCCCAAGTTGCCTCGATCGCCGACATTGTTCGAGATGAAATCCAGCACTCGCTGGGAACCATTGAACCACCACATCCTCAGCCGCAAGCCATGAGCTACGCTGCTGTAGCCCGACGCGACGCCCCCTCTCCACGCCCACGTCAAGAGGCCGCAAGGCCGCATTTCAACTCCCAGACACCGCCGCCACCGCCGTCGACGCCATACCGTCCACCTGCCGGCCAGCGCTACGCCCGAAGAAAGACCGACATTTGGCGGGCCCCCTGACAACCGCCCGCTCTGCTACCACTGCGGGGAAGCCGGCCACACTTACCGCCATTGCCAGTACCGACAGATGGGCCTACGCGGTTTCGCCGTCAACGCGCCTCGTCCACAGCGGGGTGAACGACCGCAAGACATCGCCGACTACCTCGCAGGACCTCAGTGGACGCCCCGACGACCTTCCCGCTCACCGTCACCCGGCCGCTACATGTCACCGCACCGCCGGCAGTACACTGGCCCAAACCGGGGCCGGTCACCTAGCCCGTACCCGGGAAACTAAGGGCAGCAACCGATGGAGGTGCGGTTGCTGTTCGACGAAATGCCGAAGATCCTCCGCGGCCGCCGACGACGACGCGAAGCAGACGAAGCCCTGCCGAGGAAACCTCGTGGAGCGAGGAAAACCTGACGACGCAGCATGCAAGCAGCGCAACAATTCGACGTAGCCGTGATCCGACGCCGCGACCTAACCGCAACGCAAGGCGACGGACTAGCGACCTCGACGTTCTCATCGACGGCCACAGCGTCACCGCTCTCGTCGACACTGGGGCCGACTATTCCGTCGTCAGTGGGCCATTCGCCGCCAAGCTGAAGAAAGTAAAGACCGCTTGGAGTGGACCTGAAATCCGGACAGCTGGAGGCCACTTGATAACTCCGATTGGAGTCTGCACGGCGAGAGTCACCATCAATGACCGGACTTATCCAGCGAGCTTTGTAATCCTACAACACTGCTCCAGGGATGTGATACTTGGAATGGACTTCCTGAGTGACCACGGCGCCGTCATCGACCTGAGGTCTGCGTCGATAACACTAACCTCAGAAAAAGAGATCCTGCCCCACGCGGCGCCGGGGAACCGCGCATTGAATGTGATAGAAGAGCAAGTGACCGTACCGCCGCTCTCCAGCGTCATTATTTCCGTCAGCACCGAAAAACCCGCGAACGTTGAAGGCGTCATCGAGGGCGATCAGCACCTACTCCTGAACCGTCAAATTTGCGTCGCAAGAGGTATAGCTGAGCTGCGTGACGGTAAAGCAAAGGTAGTGCTGACAAACTTCAGCCACGAATACAGGCACCTCAACATTGATACGACGGTCGCCTACATCGACGAATGCGTGGCCGCCAGCAATGCTTTCGCCCTCTTCGATGCTGCCGAACCTGCTTTGACGAATCGAGGTCCCCAACCCGATTTCGACATCAACCCGAGCCTTACGAAGGCCAAGCAAGATCAGCTCAAAGCCCTACTCATGCAATTCAAGGACTGCTTCTCGGCGTCGTCAAGAATTCGACAGACCCCAATTGCGAAACATCGCATCATAACAGAGGAAAGTGCCCGACCAGTTCGACAGAGCCCGTACCGAGTTTCTACGCGCGAACGTGAGGCCGTGAAAAAACAAGTCGACGAAATGCTACGCAACGACATCATTCAGCCGTCCAAGAGTCCGTGGGCGTCACCCGTGGTGTTAGTGAGGAAGAAGGACGGAACCCTACGCTTCTGCGTCGACTATCGCCGCCTGAACAAAATCACGAAGAAGGACGTGTATCCTCTCCCACGGATAGACGACGCCCTGGACCGACTCCACAACGCGAAGTATTTTTCGTCGATGGACCTCAAAACCGGCTATTGGCAAATCGAAGTCGACGAGAGAGACCGAGAGAAAACTGCTTTTATAACACCAGACGGCCTCTTCGAGTTCAAGGTCATGCCCTTTGGCCTTTGCTTGGCACCTGCAACTTTCCAACGTGTCATGGATACAGTACTGGCGGGCTTGAAGTGGCAAACTTGCCTTGTTTACTTGGACGACGTCGTTGTGTTTTCCTCGAACTTCGACGAACACCTCCAGCGCCTCCAATCCGTACTTCAAGCAATCAAGAACTCCGGGCTCACCCTGAAGCCAGAAAAATGCCGCTTCGCGTACGAGGAGCTTCTGTTTTTGGGTCACGTGATCAGCAAGACTGGAGTGCGCCCAGACCCGCAGAAAACAGCTGCCATCGCCACTTTCCCACCACCCACCGACAAGAAAGCCGTGCGCCGATTTCTCGGCTTGTGCGCCTACTACAGACGCTTCGTCAAGGACTTTTCACGTATCGCCGAGCCGCTAACCCATCTCACTAAAACCGACGTGGACTTTAAGTGGGAAACGGCACAAGTAGAAGCATTTCAAGAACTCAAACGACGCTTGCAGACACCGCCGATACTTGCGCACTTCGACGAATACGCCGACACGGAAATCCACACCGACGCCAGCAGTGTGGGGCTCGGAGCCGTCCTAGTGCAAAGGACTGACGGACTTGAAAGGGTTATCAGTTATGCTAGCCGGTCTCTATCGAAGGCAGAAGCCAACTATTCCACAACAGAAAAGGAGTGTCTTGCCATCATCTGGGCTACGTCAAAATTTCGCCCCTACCTCTACGGCAGACCTTTCAAAGTTGTGAGTGACCACCACGCCGTGTGTTGGCTAGCTAACTTGAAGGATCCTTCAGGTCGTCTCGCACGGTGGAGCCTAAGGCTTCAAGAATTCGACATTACCGTCGTGTATAAGTCCGGAAGGAAACACTCCGACGCCGACTGCCTGTCTCGTGCCCCCGTCGACCCACCGCCGCAGGACGACCAGGATGATGAGTACTTTTTGGGAACCATAAGTGCCGACGACTTCGCCGATCGACAGCGAGAAGACCCGGAACTGAGGGGCCTAATGGAATACCTTGAGGGCAGGACCACCGTCGCCCCAAAAGTATTCAGGCGAGGATTGACGTCATTTTCTTTGAAAAACAACGTCCTCGTTAAGAAAAACTTCTCCCCAGCCCGAGCCAGCTACCTCATCGTTGTACCTTCGGATCTGCGACCAGAAATTCTGCAGGCCCTGCACGACGACCCAACGGCTGGCCACCTCGGCTTTTCGCGCACGCTTGCAAGAACACAAGAAAAGTACTACTGGCCGCGCCTTACCGCCGACGTCGCTCGTTACGTGAGGACATGCCGGGACTGCCAGCGACGTAAGACACCGCCGACAAGGCCAGCGGGACTTCTGCAGCCCATCGAGCCACCTCGCCGGCCGTTCCAGCAAATCGGCATGGATTTACTCGGGCCGTTCCCGACGTCGGCTGACGGAAACAAGTGGATCGTCGTGGCTACCGACTACCTCACCCGTTACGCCGAAACAAGGGCCCTGCCCAAAGGCAGCGCCGCCGAGGTAGCAAAGTTCTTCGTCGAGAACATCGTCCTGCGTCATGGCGCCCCGGAGGTCCTCATTACCGACAGAGGCACGGCATTTACAGCGGAGTTAACTCAGGCGATCTTGAGGTACAGCCACACAAGCCACCGCCGGACCACCGCCTACCACCCACAGACCAATGGTCTCACCGAGCGTCTAAACAAGACCATCGCGGACATGCTGGCCATGTACGTCGACGTCGAGCACAGGACGTGGGATGCAATCCTCCCGTACGTGACCTTCGCCTACAACACGGCCGTGCAGGAGACGACACAGATGACGCCGTACAAGTTGGTCTACGGAAGGAACCCGGCAACGACGCTCGACGCCATGCTGCCTAACGTCGCTGACGAAGAAAACCTCGACGTCACCGGCTACCTTCAGCGCGCTGAAGAAGCCCGACAGCTCGCCCGGCTGCGCATCAAGAATCAGCAGACGAATGACAGCCGCCGCTACAATCTTCGACGACGCTTCGTGGAATACCAGCCCGGCGACCGCGTCTGGGTGTGGACGCCGATACGCCGACGTGGACTCAGTGAAAAACTTCTTCGGCGTTACTTCGGGCCATACAAGGTGCTTCGACGTCTCGGTACTCTGGACTACGAGGTCGTCCCGGACGGCATTACGAACTCTCAACGGCGCCGTGCGCGACCTGAAGTCGTCCATGTCGTGCGCCTCAAACCGTATTACGCGCGTTAGCGAACCTGACGACTGAACTTATTGCTTTATTATTGTAATTTCTTTCTTTATTCTTGTGATTTCTTGTTGCATGTATTTTTCCCCCGTGTTCTTTTTTAAGCATCGGGACGATGCTTTTTCAGAGGGGGGCATTGCCACGCGCGTTTCTTATTTTCATTCTTCTTGTACTCGGTTTTCGCCCACAAAGACTGTCCGCATGCTCAGCGCAAACCGCGGCTGATTGTTCTAGAAGCTTCACGATTATTGTAGATCGTTGTGTTAAGATTGCGCGCAAGACGCGAACACTCTAGCTTATTCCAGAGCTTGCGCGACGACCAGTGATAAGGCTAGAATGTTCGACGCGTGATGTATAAAAGCCGGCGCGCTCCAACGATGATCAGATTATCGACGGCCGACGCTCTGTTCGCCGCTCTCAGTGCCAGCGTGTATTGCTGTAGTCTGACCTTCATTTTCCCGGCCACAAGTTCGGCCAAAATAAAGAGTTTTTTTCTTTACCTCGCCGACTGTTGCCTTCGTCGACGTCACGACCACGTGACAATATATATGTGAGTGCCACTGTAATGTGTGCATAATACTAACTCCTAGGTATTTGAAACAAGCGGCATTATTTAAAGGTTTATTTCCGATGTGATACATGAATGACAGTTCCCGCCCACCTGAGTGAATATGCGTGAATGTTGTCTTGCTGTAGTTTATTTCCATGTCCCATTGTTTACACCACTCATCTAATGCCTGCAAGTGCCTGTTCAGATTAATTTGCTCACTTTCACTAGTCACTGGGGAATAAATCAAGCAGTCATCTGCAAACAGTTTCATTTTAATAGGCGCCTTAACTATTGAACATATATCATTAACAAATGTCAGAAAAAGAATTGGTCCTAAAACAGACCCTTGGGGTACGCCTGAGTACACGTGTAGTGGTCTTGAAGTATAGTTTTCAATTCTTACAGCCTGTTGACGCATTGATAAATAAGCCTCTATCCATTTTAATACTTCTTCACTTATACCTAATCTTTTAAGCTTAAAAAGTAATGGGAAGACGGCAAAATATATCGACAATAATATATCGACAATAATATATCATAGACGACAATAATATATCATAGAGCGTACATCATATAAGAGCGTACATATAAGACGACAATAATATATCATAGAGCGTACATCATCGCTTTTCTACATAAAAGGAAAATAAACACAATGACATTGTAATTAAACATTTGGCGAGAAACACCAAGAATACCACAAAGTGAACAATGAAAACAATGCACACCTACAAAAATAATGTTATTACGCCGGTTGGAAGCGCCACTGTGTTCGCCGCGTGCGTTGGAAGTGCAAGCTTGTCTCATTCATTTTATGGCGATGCCGCGTTGATGTGTGTTTGGCTGCCAAAACTATGACACTCAAGGGGGGAAAGCTTTTTTGCCACTCCTCGCGGACTGTTTTTCATGCCAGAAAATTTCCGTTAAAAGTTGGTTAGCGTTTCATCTTGACCTGCAAGGTGGTGCCGGTGGGAGATTTCTCCTGTGCGTTGTTGAACAATAAAAATTCGCAGCGTGCGCGTTAACTAAAAGCGGACTGCGGGTCTCTGTGTCCAGTCGGAGTCTTCTGTCTCTCATTGCCCATTAGCAGCGATTGACATGTTCCAGTAGGAAACACCGCTCCATCACTGCGTGCTTTGTGCCCCCCAGGTTTCTCTCCTGTGCAACGCTGCGATGAGCGCCAGCGTCAACGCCGCCGCCAGTGTAAGCGTTAGCGCCCGCTGCATCGCATCTACACATCGTTCCCTTTAGCGGGAGATGGTGTAATCTTTAAGACGAAAGCCTTTAATGTGTCATGCTCACGTCCGTCCGGTGTCCGTCCGTCCAACCGTCTGTCCGTGCGTCTGTCTGTCTGTTCATCCGTCCGTCCATCCATCCGTCCGTCTGTCCGTCCGTCCGTCCGTCCGTCCGTCCGTCCGTCCATCCGAGCTCTGGCACGGAGTCAGGTGGCCGCCGGGATGCGCAGACGGAACGCCGGTCGCGTTGGACTGTATAGCGCTCGCGCTTTGCTTGCGTAGCGTCGCTGTGCCCAGAGTTTGCAATCATTCTGACGGACGCCGTCTCAATGGACCCAGGCGTTCACGGAATACACTTTCCAATTTACAAAGGGTCCGTCAATTTAAGAGCTGGAACGCGGATGGCGTTTGCACGATGCGCAAAGCGCGAGAAAATACTAACGCATGCGAACGGAGGAAGATGAGTCTCGCGTCTCGCTGCGATTTGCGGTAAAAAATTAAAGAAGAAAACACGCACCCATTCGGTTTGTGTCTTATCCCACTGAGAGTGTAAAAGAAAAAAGACATGGCATAATCAGTGGAATGGCCACACGCTTTCGCCGAACACACTTTGGAATGTACAAAGTGTCCTTCAATTTTTTTTCACATGATAACACAAAATAAACCTGCGGGATATCTAAATAACGTACTTAGAAGTAGTATCAAGCTATTTTCACCAAAACACGACCATTAGTTTACGAGGAAAAAGTGGGACGTAACGTATGTGTCCCATTGACCTATGACTTGCCTTTGAAAAGGTGGGACAACACCTGCCGTATTGCCTCATGAGCGCGCCGTGCTGTATTGCCTCATGAGCGCACCGTGCACAGAGCGGCGTTTCAGAAACTGTGCGAAACAGAAATTCTGGCGCAACTCATTTCCAGCAGTGGTACACAATGTGCACCTGCACCTGTTGTGCTGTTCCCGCGGCTCTGTGCGACCTCTTTGCACGCAACAACGGTTTTAGCTCATTTTTGTCTCTTCTGTCGTTGCAGATGAGGACGAGCATCTCAGTTATGCCTGAATTCCGGCCCATATAAAAGTTGCGAAAAATTAAGGCAAGCTTCATAAATGTAGTGTCACCGAATGCACTGAATACTGTAAACGCATGGATGAACTCCGTCCAGGTCTGAGGCATTACCTTTTCTCTTAGATCTTGGTATTCGTGTTCTATTTCGCTTCCTGAGTGTCCAGAGCATCAATCTCGTAATTTTTCCTTTCGGCCCTCAATTTTGGGAAGATTATCCTAGCCACAGGTGTTGGTCTCAGTGCGAGTGATACAGCAGTGGTGAAAAAGGACAAAAATGATTTTGTAGAACTTCTCCATCATAATGCGCTGTCTTGTGACGTAAAAATGTCCATCAAACTTTAAAAAAAAACATATATGCGCGCCTGTTATACAGTTAGGCTTAGCAAAGAACTACTACGGTTCGACATGATTATTGGGCGATATGCTGCTCCAGTTTTCATACAAAATCCATAAATTCATGCTAGAACTACTCTCTAAACTCAGAAATAGAGAAACATACCATAAATCTTGAAATTTCGCTATGTTGCACGCGCTGGAACAACAGTTTTAAAAAAGTTCCACTAAACCAAACGAATTTAAACCCAATATATTGTCAATACCGCATGTCGTAAACATGTGAAAGTTTTTTGCTTGGTTTCCTCTCTCTCTCTCTCTTTCTCCATCTTTAAGTCTCCCCCCACCCCTTTCCCCAGTGTAGGGTAGCATACCGGTCCCACTAGACCGGTTAACATCTCTGCCTTTCCTTTCCCTCCTCTTTTTTCCTTCCTTCCTTGCTTGGTTTCCTAAATATTTCTGACCCAGGGCAGCAGAAAATCATAGCGCTGATGGGGAAGCGCAGTGGCCGAGGAAGCTTTTACTTGAGAAAAAGTGGGACAACTTTCATGCCATTATCCTTCAAAGAGTTAAACGGCGTACACGCCGCTAGTGCTCCTCTCGGAAAGAACTGCTGGCTCTTGCAAAATAAATAAATAAATAAATAAATAAATAAATAAATAAATAAAAATGAAATAAAATAAAAATATAAAAAATAAAAATAATTACAAAAAATAAATAAAGCTATATAGCTATACTGATGACGCTGTACCGCGATTTTTCATTGCTTCGAGGCCACGCTGTGGAGTTTGTTCAGAGAATACGTCGCTAGAAATGGGCGACACGCTCTCCGAGGGTTGGCGGTGGTTTTGACAGTACCATATAGTGACGCGAATGCATTCGTCGGCCTCTACTTGCACAACGTAGCAGTATGACCGTCGAACAAGGCATCGTTTCCGTGTGTATATGAACGATCTCGATCATGTACATTACATCGGCAACGCCCACGAAGGCACACAAAACCTCACGACAATCGGTACAAGTTGCGTCGCACGGGCCAAACGTCCCAGAATGACGTACTGCGTGCACGCGTCATTGGGCAGGCATAAAAGAGGTAGCACGTGTGAAATGCCATAAAGTTTTTATCGAGCAGCTTCATGGACAATGCAGGAATTGCTGCACTTATGAACGATCGAGACGGTTTATACGCGCGGCAGCTATTCCTTTCCGAACGGCTTCGCTTGATACCACAGCTGCCACATAAATATTAATTACCGATGCAATCAATAGCACGCCATGTTTACAGAACTTTATTTCAACGTCTTCTTAATAAACTCAGTTTGCAAATGACAGTTTTGATGGGCGTCCGCGCCAGCTCTGCGGACGCAGCCTGCCAGCCATTTCCAATGGCAGGCTGCGTCCGCAGAGCTGTTGCGTACGCCCAAATAATTGTCTAATATCTGCGCCAGATACTCAAAGAAACCATATATGATTTATGTTCCGAAAGGAAGCTCTAACAACGTGCAATTCCCTTCAAATTGTGCATGCGTTGCAGCAGTTCTCCTGGCGCTATATATCAGTAAGGTAATCAGAGGGTGCGCACATCCACACAAACTGTGAGAATCGACGCAGAAATTAAGAGCGATTCATTAGACAGACGTGTGCGAGGCACGCGGCCACGGCTGGTCTGGAGAGGCTGTGGCAGCGCTGGCGCGCAACCGGGCACGTGGCGCTTCCGAAAGAGCGTGGCGGTCGCAAAGAAAATAATGAACTTCAGAATAGTGGTTTGTTGGGCGAGTTGGTTCAGCATCATTGTAGAATTTAGCGGAAAAAAACATTTGTATTTGTAGATCTGGCGAGACATGCGTAGCGAGGCCCTCTATCACGCTGCATCCCACTGAAATAGAGTTCCTGAACGCCAGCCACTAAATCTAATCTTGTTTGTTCCAGTTTGGATTCTGACCATGTGGCTATTTGCAATACTATATATGTGAATGTTTTTCAATAAAACTCAGTTGATAGTTTGCGCTGTGTTCATGTGGTTCTTTCTTTGTCCCTGTTTTTTTGCGCTAAATTCTACCATGAAAATAATGAGAGAGAGAAAAAAAAACAAAAAAAAACAAAACAAAAAGAAAACGAGACGCGTAGGAGAGGAGGCGGCGGCATGATAGAGCAGATGGTGGTACTTTTCCGAAGGTCGAGCCGCTTTATGCGAAGCTAGAGTTACTGTGTATGCTCCCTTCGAGAGCAGAGCTGCGCATAGGTCCGCCATTATGTTCAACGGCTGCGCAACCAAGCCACTCGTCGTACGCGCAGGAGACAAATACGGCGTGATGTTCCGGCGCGGGCGACATGCTGCAGACTTATTCGCACTCGCTGAGCAAGATCGCACTCCTACAGTGAAGCTATATATGGCAATTGGTTATAGTTCATCGCGTCCGCGGACAAAACGACAGGTACAACAACAGTTTTACAAAGTTTGGCTGATGCCGGGGCAGGGGCGTAGCCAGAAATTTTTTTCGGGGAGGGGGGGGGGATTTAACCATACTTTATGTACGTTCCTGCGTGCGTTTGTATGTGTGCGTGTATATATATATACGCAATCAAAACTGAAAACTTTCGGAGGGGGGGGGTGTTCGAACCCGCCTCCCCAACCCCCTCCTGGCTACGCCGCTGTCCCGGGGCAGTGCAGGGTATAGAGCAGTGGCTCATACGCACAACGAAATGTGCATAAAGTGAACCAAGTGAGATATACGGTGAATCCAAGGGCCAATAAGTGTACTAAAGGTGACGGAGATAATTAAATGTGAATTAAGCGATTGAAATGTTCAATTGATTCGAAGGTGCCCTAAGGGAACTTAATTGGTAAATGCATTTATTGAAGCTGTATAATGGCTAGGCTCCGAACAAAAGTGCGTCTGTTTATCGAGTCGCGTGCACAGAGAATATTACAGCGGAGGCCGACCCCACCACCATAGCTCTCTCATGCATGCTGCGATCGAACAGCTATAAAGTTATCTTGCTACCTCGCGGTACCTTGCAACAAAAAAATGGTGAGATTATTTTCAGCATGCACTCCTCGCCTGGCCGGAAGGCACAGACTATTTGTCGTTGAGATGATTTGAAAGAAACTTCACGAACGTATGCTCGATAATCAGGTGGGTGCGTTTTGGCCGCCTATGTCAGCTGATCAGTGACCATCGCCAAAAGAGAATTGAGTGTGCGGTTACTCTGGCGACCACTGAAAAAGTAACATTTCTCATTAACCATCATCCACAGCTTCTTCGCTTTTCCAAAAAGCAATGACGATGGAACTGGCGAAAGCAAGTCGGTGCCGGAGCCGCGCCATCAGGTCCGTTAACCTGACTTCGCCGCGGCGAATTTAACATTTGACATCATTTTGCACCACGTGACGGCGCTCGCCGAATAGCAGCGCGAGCGGCGCAAAGAGAAGTTATACGCAACTCTGCTACCTGAGGTAAAATATACAGGGACACTATGCTAAACTGCTTGTCCGCGCCAACCTAACACTCGCTGACATCGCACATTGCACAGGTCTACGATTTCGCATCCATCAAAATGTGACCCCCGCGGTGGGAATCGAAACTGTGCACTTCGGGTCAATAGCCAAGCACCGTAACCACTGTACCACCACGACGGATCGCCGTAAGCGAACCTACGTAAATAAAAATTGAAGGGCACTTTGTAAATTGCAAAGTGTGTTCGGCGAAAGCCTGTGGCCATTGACTGACTATGCCGCCGCTGTGCCATCCCGTGATTTCTGAGAGAGTGTGAGGGGGAAGACGCCACAGCTGGCACCGTTCCAGCGCACGGACGAATGGTTGGACGCCGCGAGTACGAGCCATTAAAGGCTTTCGCCTTAAAATATGTCTACGGCTGGAGCTCCACTATGGGCCTCCATCACTGAAGTCCGACCGGTATGACACAGAAGTCCTTTAAGAATATTCCGCATACAAGTAACCGCGTCTAGATGCTTCACGAACTTTTACAACGCTGACAGTGCGCCGTCAATTTCATCTTGTTCATACACGATCCATGTACGGGGCTTGCATTACAGCTGGAAGCGCTATTGATCACTCTTATGCAAGAGCCCTTCTTCGAGCCCACATGTACGCCATCCCCTGGCATAACACATTTCGCTCGCATTTGCCAGCAATGCGAGAGTGAATTTTCGCTCATTGTTTTCTCCCCAACGCTATATTCTTTGCAGGGCAAGCGAGGTGTCGACAGAGTGTTGGAAATACTTAGGGAGGAATCGGAGCGCACGCTGCGACTCCTCGGTGAGCTGTTTCGGCTTTTCCTCATTCCATTGAAGGCACACTTCACTTATCTATAGCGTTTATGAAACTAGCTATGTAAGTGAAGTTTTTACACCTGGTCCACCATCAAGGTCGACTGAGTGCTGTGTGTCGCCTCACTCCTGGCTGGCGTCGCTGTCCACACTTCGTCGCGGCCCCGATGACGTTGTCTCGACCTTTCGTAATTCTGTGACGCCCGTGACTTTGCCAGCGGGTGTGTACATCTAAATTTTATCATAAAGTATAGGTTCATGACGCAAATACACGGTGAATAAAAAAATGTATGCAAGACGGACAGCTATGTGCGATGCACATTCTGCTGCAACAGCGTTGATTTTCGTGTCGCTGCTCCCACCTTCCTCATCATGGCGACACCAACCTTACTAATTTCCAGGGTTAGACGGAAACCCATCTGGTGGAGAAAGTTCGTGGCGGCGAATGCAAGCGCACATAGGTTAACCTGCCTTCTTTCAATACAGTTTAACCTATATATGTTCAATATAGGTACATCAATATAGGGTAACCTATATAATTGCAATATAGGTTAATCAATATTGGGTAAACTACATTTTTTAAATATAGGTTAACTTATATATAAGTTCAATATGGGATAACCTATATCGGTTCAATATAGCTTAACATATATAGGTTCTACATAGGTTAGTCAATATAGGTAATTTAATATAGGTTAACCTGCATTTTTTAAAATTACTTCCATTGTAAATAAGCACCCTGTAGCGGGACCGAAACGTCTTTGTGTTTTTTCTGATTGGTCGGCGCTTGAGTTTTCCACCATCAACCTTATTATAACCGACCGCATACCTAAAAAAAATGTCCGAAACTGCAAAAAAAAAAAAGAAAAAAACCGCTTCCCTTTGTATAGCTTCAACATTTTCCCTCATGGTTTCAACAGCTTCAACATTTTCCCCCTTGTGGTTTGCCACTGTCATAAACGATGAACCAAAGTGTTCACATGTTGCATCTAAACTCCTCTGTAAAGATAGTGTAACTGTCAATTTTCTTCACGGGATGGCACAAAATACCTTGGCCTTTTTTATATATTTGCTTTCTAGGTTGTGCCGATATCAAGGACCTGTGCGAAGACTTTGTCTTGAGGAAGAACAGCTGCTTGGCGCATTCCCATTCGCCATGCAAACCCTGAAGAGGATGGTGCATAGGCTGTATAGTAGGACGGCAGTATAAGCGGCAAACATGCAAGGCAACGAAGACACCGGAAGATCTGTTCTAAAGTTTCTGCTGTTGGTCACTTCAATTAACAACTTCATCTCCGATTCTTTTTGTTGCTCGCTGTAAACAAAAGACCACTGAGTGGCGGTAGCACATTTATTGCGATGGAAATTATATGGGCACTGTCTGCGGGGTTTCGCCGTCGCTGCCATGTTCCGTATCAAGTTCAAATAGATAAAATCACCCCGCGCATCGTATGTTCTACGCGCGATGATCACGCGTGTTCTACGCACGATCAAACGAGCCGGTCATCTCATTCGCAAGAAGGGCGAATGCGATAACATCGTGCTCAGCCTGCAGTCGATGGCTACTGAAGCAGAGAGCAAAATCCCGGCCGTCTTTTGCCAAACGAAGGGGCGTGGGTAGAGGGAAGGGAGTGGCAAGGCATGGCATTAGCGTATAGTGAACATGAATGACACATTATGACATGATATCATGTCATCGCATATATGACACACTCTTGGTGTTACGTGGCCGTTTCATTTAGTTGATGTATGCCAAACTCGGCATGACATGACATGAGAGTTTGGGAAGGAAGCAACTGGAAAGGATGGAGAGTCAGGGGTGGTAAGCACTCTAGAAAAACTGGTATGCTACCCTACTTTAGAGAAAGGAATAGGGAAGAACTTAAATGACAGGTTATCACGTGAATATCCCGCCATGCATGTAATCTATGTCATGGCGAAGTCTTGCGGTAGTTTCATTCGCTTGACATGTACGAAAACTGACACGGCATGATATGAATGTATGAAGAACATGATAGGCAGGTCTTGACATGTTATACATGTATTATGCATCATGGCACTGTCTTAGTGCTCTAGCGGCCATCTCATTGACTTGATATAGAGTATAAGAAAATTCACATGGCATGACATGAGTGTATGGTAAACATGAATGGCATGTCATGACACGAAAATCACGTGATGCATCTCATGGGCATCATGCCACATGTGTTTTGGCTCTCCTCGTTTAATTGGTATATGCCTAAATTGACATGACGAGGCATGAGTGTTTGACGCAACATAAATGTTCATGACACAACAATGTCAGGCATGTCATGTGCACCATACACAGATGGCAACGCTAAGTGGTAAGAGCACAGCGCTTATACGAGCCGTCTACAGATGTCTGCCGAGATAGCGCGCGTGCTTGAGGAGCCATGAATGGCAGCCCTCTGGAGAAGCCTGCACGGTGCTATTACCGCTTGCGCCCTTCGTGTGACGGAGATGACAGGCTCGTTTCATGTCTGATTGAGCCGCGTTCGGCCCCAGCGCTCATTCGCTACACTCTTATCACGGTAACGTTTAGGACAGCATAAAACGGCAAGTAACTTATAGTTTATAGGTTACATGGCTGTTACAACAATTTTATCTTTGTGTTTTCTTCATTTACCTCTCACATAAAGGTTACATTCACAGAAGCATGTCATTTTAAAAGCTAAAGCACCGCGATAGGCATTGTAACCTCTAGATTGTAACTTATAAAAGCGCAGTGACTCATCCGTCAGGGGACCTACACTATGGAGTGGAAGTTTATTGGTGAATGTGTCAAATCGCGATCTTTCTTGTTCAAGGTTGGCTTTAGCAATTGAACAGTGGATAATGTGTAAACAGAACGGGTATTAGGTAACAGCAGAAAAGAAAATAAGAGTAGCAGCGATATTAGATTGCGGTATACTGTTGCAAGTGATGGTGGGGTATGAATTAAAACTTCAGTTCAATAAAGTGAGCCCACTTCACACGTAATTAAAGAAGTGGCATAAAATCCGAACAGACATGGGCACAACAACCGAAAAAATTCGAAGAATAATTCCGTGGAGCGAGAAAAATATGTTCCGAGACTCGCAATACAATTTATCCGAATTTTCTTGTTGTCTTGTCTGTTTAGCTTTTTTTTTTGTCTTTTTTTCTCGCGAAAGTTAACTGGCCGTAATGTGCAGCAAACATCAGGTCACAGCATTGCACCATACACGCTTAACCGTCATCAATTTGCCAACACAGGAGAAAAAGATGCCGCTAAGTTCACAAAACAGCATGCGACGGCCGCTCCAGTGTGTGCGCATAGAGGGATGTGTGAGCTCGCGGTGATGGCGTGACTCACAAATGTGGCGTCTTACTGGCGCCGTTTCAACCAGTTTCAACCGCATTGAAGGAAGGACGGTGTCATCTCTCTGAGGCTTTGCACAGCTTGAGGTGTATGCCGGGAAGGGCATTCGAATGAGAGGCGGTTGGTGTGGTGTTTGAAGTCGCGCTTGTGCTGCTCTTGTTTCATCGATTTAACCAGGTTTTACGCTCCTCGTTTTGATGACGTGAGTTGCCTAATGGTGTTTTGTACGTGAGTGACGTGTACCTGGTGACACAGTAAGCAAACACACTCGCAAACGCGCGATCCGCCGCAAATCAGCCACGAGGCAATGCAACGGGGACATGTTCAGTGCGCTGCGCGTCCGTTGCAACGAGCTGCATTGCCGATTCTTCGCCTGCCTGAGACTGGCAATTATCGAACGTGTTGCATCCGTTGTTACGGTGGCCGAAGACAGCAGCCAATATGATCTACACGTAAGTAATGTTCTCTGTTCAGTGCATTATTTGCTTGGTGTATCTGTGTTTATGTCACGTGCTTGCAAGAATTTACGCTCATGCTTACGCTACCGTAAGAGGTGGACCATGTCAGAAAAATAACTGATGTCATGTTTTATGCAATGCATTGTTATTGGCAGAATTCAGTTCGCGTTTGTCCTTACAAGGCGGGTGTTTGGGCGTATATTATCAAACATCCGACCAAGATCATTTGTTATCTTTGCAGTTTATCTGAGAAGCATGAAGGACAGAAGTTTAGCCCTTCTTGCTGTCATCGTGTTGGTACCTTGAAATTGCTCGATGAAGCCTGCAATCACGGTGTGTACTATTGTTGCCAGCATCAACAAAGTGCCCCATATCAGCGCTGCCCAGAAGATTTCTGAGTGCGCACTAACTTGCTCCTCTGGGTTTTTTTTGTCACGACTTCGTCGCAGGTAGATGATATCCGTGTATGTGTATGTGTGTGTGAGTGGGTGAGGGGGGGGAGTGAATGAGTGTTTTCGCGTGCGTGTGTGTGTATATGTGTGAGCGCGCGTTTGTGTGTGCGTGCGTGCGTGTGTGTGTATGTGCGTGTATGTGTGTGAGAGTGAGTGCGTCTGCGTGTGTGTGCATATGCGCGCGGGCATTCGTGTGTGTGTGTACGTGTGTGGATATGTCTGCGCGCGCGTTTGTGTTGGTGTGCGTGTGTGTGAGTGGATGAGTGTGTTTGCGTGTGTGTACATATATGTACCCGCGCGTTTGTGTGTGTGTGTGTGTGTGTGTGTGTGTGTGTGTGTGTGTTTGTGTGTGTGTGTGTGTGTGTGTGCGCGCGCGCGAGTGAGCGAGCGAGCGAGTGGGTTTTCGAGTGCGTGTTTGTGTGCATGTGGGCGGGTGCTTGTGCGTGTGTGTACATGAGTGGGTGAGTGTGTTTGTGTGAGCGTGTGTATGTGTGCGCGCGCGCGTGAGTGTGCGTGTTCAATTTTTGCTTTGGTCGGCTCAATGTTTCGGGTTTTCTGCCTTCACCATGTATCATCCCCACCAGACGGGCTTCCGTCAAACTTTTTCTGTGCGTTGATCTTGACTTGAAACCTTACCACAAATATATACCGTAGTCATCTTCGTTCCATAGTAGCACTCATACAGATCGCAATGTACGGGCGTTCAAAATTAAGATGACTTGAATTCATGCCCACGCTTCCGCTACTGCAAGAGGTGGGTCGTGTCAGAAAAAATAAATTGTCAGTCTTTGACGCAATTAATTGTTATCGGCAGTACTTGCTCTGCGGCGCTCGACTATACGTCGAACTGCGTCGCTATCTAAACGGGGCAGCTGCAAAGGATAAGTTACGCAAAAAAACAGTACGCTGTGGCTTAACTATATTTCAGATAGCATGAATGCCAGCAATCGTGCAAAGTAGGAGTCCGAAGGGGGACATGGTTGGTGTGGTTGGTATGTCTTTCGATGTTCTTGGTTCTGTGGCGATATGAATCTGTTCTCTTACAATAAGGTAATTTTTGTTGTTGTTCTAGTTCTGTTCTATGGTGAAAGCAACGGGCCATCGTGGTTAGAAAAGCTGAATCGGTATACATGTTATGTAACTGTCATAGCCGGAATGTTTGAAGGTACGTAAACAGCAGAAATGTATTTTTTTTTCTTTTTTTTTTTGTTTTGCCATATTCATTGTCTTGCGTTGAAACTGTTTACAGCATACATCCTTCCCAAGGCGTGCTGCGAGGATCTCCAGGCAGCTGGAAACTTCCCGACGCCGATATGACTTACGTTCCGTGCAGCCCAGAATATGAACTGCCACGTGGAATATACTCCTTGAGGAAAACAATTAGGTAGGAACATATTAAATCTCCACGTGAAATGCTAAGTATGGTCACTGAAAAACCTTGGTTCGCCGTGGTGGAGCAGTGGGTATGGTGCTGGGCTGCTGAGCCGAAGGTCGCGGGTTCGATTCCGGCCGCAGCGGTCACATTTTCATGGCGGCAAAATGGTAGAGGCCCGTGTACTCTGCGATATCAGTGCACGTTAAAGAACACCAGATGGTCAAAATTTCCCGAGCCCTCCACTACGGCGCCTCGCATAATCAAATCGTGGTTTTGGGACGTGAAACTTCAGATACTATTACGAAAAATGTTGATTTTACAATTTCTGTTTCTAATCACCTGGTGCCGTGTTTCTGCGACGAAACTGTCTCTTACATTATAGTTTGCTGACTCTTGTGCTAAAGAGAAGCAAATTTACATGTGGGATTAACGTACTTTTTCAGTTCAGAATTTTTGTTTTCGGATAAACGTATTGCATAGAATATTAGATTTTAGGAGCGCTTATGTATTGGTCAAGTGACACACCCTTCTTTATTTATTTTTTTTTTGGAGGGGGGGGGGGGTTAGTATCTGTCTTACATTGCATGTTATCAGCAGTTGTGCGCAATGCGGCAGTAACCGTTGCCATAGTGTAAAACAACTGTACTCTTCTTTTAGGATCCACTGTCCAGCGAGGAGATTGCGGAATCAGCAACTGATATATTGTCTGAAGAAACATGATTGTGCGTGCATCAAGAGAATGTTTTACTGCAGGTCCTGACCACCTGCTTCTGTAAATTTTTGCTGACCACAGGTGAAAGCAAGGAGAAACGCTTTGAATACCGGTGGCCTTCTATCAGCTAGGCAATCCCTGAACCAATGTTGAAAAAGTAATCAATAAACTTATGTGTATTGATGACTATCACGCAACTTTGATGCCTTTTGCTTTGAAGGTATGAAAGCAATAAAGTGTGCATTCTTTTAGAATGGTTCACGTTTTTTCTCCTACAACTCCTTATGCACATCAATTTTTGTACAATTCTTGATTTGGTCTTCTTTTTAAATTTTTCTTTAACATTACCTTTCGTTTAGGTACATGGTCTTGTACGCCTTCACAAGCTGTGTTCTACAGCACATGCTCAGGAAACTCGAACAATGCCCCTACATTGCAAAAGTTGTTATCACTATCAATTTCGTGTTTTGCAC
This sequence comes from Rhipicephalus appendiculatus, assembly GCA_030522465.1. Lineage (NCBI taxonomy): Eukaryota > Metazoa > Arthropoda > Arachnida > Ixodida > Ixodidae > Rhipicephalus > Rhipicephalus appendiculatus. Next base: position 25,068 of record JALIZH010011339.1, read on the forward strand.
CCACGCAAAAAAAAAAAAACATATTTTTAAAAAAAATGCAATTACGTGTGATATTGTGGGCAAAGGCTTCCCCTTTTCAAACTGTGCCACAGATGCCTGTTGAACCATTAAAAAGCATATCACCTGAACAAAATAAAGAAAGTGCATTTGGGTCACAGCAAAGGAGAAAGTAGGAGGAGTTGCACGTGTATTGTTATATATGCTGCACGTATGTGTTAATGGTTTGAGTGAGTTAGTAGCATTACAGAAATGCAAACATTCCACGCACAGCCCAAGCGACAAAAGTAAAGGACTGAAAATCACCCTCTTTTTGGCTGCCCTCTGGGTTTCATCGTCCTGCTTATGCGCAACGTGCCAGCAGGTATGGTATGCTGCACACATGAGTAAACTTAAGGAGAAGCACGATTCTGATCACACGTTATTTGCAGGGGGGCTCCATTCAGTGTAACCGCTCTACCTATGCTCCACCAACCCAGGTGTCGTCAAACAAAGGGTATGTGCCTCTTTTTTTCTTCCGATCTTCTTCGACACATTCCGGAACTGTTGCTCCGCGCATGATCGGCCCAGCCAAGTGTAGCCTAGCAAAAGAAGCGTGCGCACGCCTAATCTTTCGTACTTTCTTCTGCGCCTTTATTATGCTGTACACATATGTACACAGAGTGACGAGAACGTTCACGGAGCATGTCATGTGGCCTGCCCCTTTCTGAATACACACGCTGGAGCTTTGGAAAAATTCTGGGACATGTCTGCTTAGAGCACGACAGTTGCGGTGTCTGTGGCAAGAGATGTACGTTTTCCTCATCCCACGAAAAAAACAGAAAACAATGTCCTTTGGAGTTGGCTTAGAACTCGCATGCATCATAACGTCACACCTTCCACCACAAGCATCGAGTCGTTCAAATGGGGTCTGCCCATAAACGAGCAATTAAGATGATCAGGTGATTGACAGATATTCTTAATTATGAGTTGTGACATGTGTGTCAGGCAAGTATCCTCTCTTGATCCAATTACGTAAAAGATTAAGCATTACAATTTGCATGTAGACGGCTATTAAAACCGCACAAGAAATTGCGGAAAAAAAACACGAGGTACGCGCAGCAAGAAGTCCGAAAGAGTGGAAAGCCGTGCTTCCGTTGCTGCGGCACACCTGGCTGATCAATGCATGCGATGAGCGTAACCTCCTGGAATGCGTCGAAGAAAGAAGAGCGAAGGAAAGAAGAGGCGCAGAGCGGTGGCCGTATAAAATCTCCTGCAAGCCGTTTTGTGTGAACAGTATACTGTGTACTGTGCAACGTAACCTCTATTTTTACGTGAGAACGCTCGATATTGTGAACCGGTGCTAAAGGTTATTTCTGTGACGTCTGTCTTAAAAGTAAGTTTGTGCATTTTTAATAGAGGTTAATTTTGCAAAGGTTACTAGATAACTTTTATTTTATAAGTACACAAATTTGTGAAATTGTGCACCTTTAGTAAACGTTACCGTGCTTAGAGTGTACTACCGCGTAGAACATAGAATGCGCTGGACGATGCCATCGACTTGGACTTTATAGCGAACGTAACGGCGACGGCGACCGCAAAGACCCGTTGAGAGTCGATATAATTGCTATCGAAATGAAATGTTACGCCCTGAACGGTATCTTTTGTTTAGGCGAAAGCCTCAGATGGTTCAAGTGCAAGAAACTGCAACACCACGAGATGTGCAGAAAGCGTCAGGGGTGGGGAATCGACATAACCGACTGGGAACATCAGTGTAATTTAGCGTTTGTCTCTAACTACATCGTGCTCATTACGTCTTGCGCGAAGTCTGGTCCACGCTTGTATAACATAATGCATTACGAAGTGTACAGCAGGCTTTCGCTTTCAAGTGTTGCAGCATGGCCTCCGAGATGGCGGGCGCGCGGCGGGTTTCTCTCCGGCCGTCCCAATCGCCGCACTCCCCAGCAAAAAAAACGTACATCGCGTCGCGCGCCCGGCTACCGCGAGATGGCGCATTCACTTGGGATTCCGGCGGCAGCGGAGACCGCAGCAGAAAGCAGAGCGCGCGGGATTAGAGCGTGCGCATGTTTTTTTCTTCTTTGTGGTGCCGTAATCTTCGTGCAGTATTTACTGCTTAGATTCGTTGTGCTTCGTTCTGTGCATAGTACATATTTTTAGTTTACATTGTAGCTGTACTTACGGTATTGCATTCATGCAGCACGGAGCTGTCTTATGCGAATAATGCTTTTCTTACATCTTTGCATTTTTTTAGTTTTATTTAATTTCCTCGCATGCATTGCAGTGCAATGATGATCGTTGCGCAGTGTTTACCAGCAGCTTTGCGTGTGTGATTTTTTCATGATCTTAGTTTTCGCTTCAGTTTTACGATGTATATTGACTGCATGAAGGCCACAATCTGCCACTTCACTCTGTGCGGATAATGCTTCCTTTATGCCGATGTCACTTTTTAAATGCGAATGCATTTCATAGTCGGGCTATGTCAGGCATCCGGCGTTGTCCGGCGTTGTCCGGCGTTGTCCAGCGTTGTCCGCGGAGGAGGAGGAGGAGGATAGGTTGAGGAGGTAAGCGCCGGCAGGTGTTAGATGTGAAGCATCTTATGGCGAAGCTTAATCCGGTGGTGGTGGTGGGCGGCGTGACCACCCATACTGCGCATGCGCAAGCCCTTTAAAAAAATATAAATAAAAAACCTCTTCTCTCCCTCTCTCTCCTCTAGGTATCCCTCCCCGCGGCAACCACACCCTCACTGCGCATGCGCCTCCCCTCCTCTCTCCCCTCGTACGCTCCCCCCTCTCTCTCCTCTAGGCATCCCTCCCCGCGCTCCCACTGCGCATGCGCGTCCCCCCTCTCTCTCCTCTAATACGCTCCCCCCCTCCCTCCTTTAGGCATCCCTGCCCACAGCGTCCACACCCCCACTGCGCATGCGCGTCCCCCCCCCTCTCTCCTCTCCTACGCTACCCCCCCTCTCTCGCCTCGCGACGCCGACGCAGGCAGCGTCTGCTAGCGAGTTTCTTGGTTGAAAAAACCGACTGCTCGCGCTGCACAACCGTTCACTGTCCATCCCGTATATATGGCAATGGATCTTGACCTCCAAAGTGGTGCCGGTGGGAGATTTCTCCTGTGCGTTGTTGAACAATAAAAATTCGCAGCGTGCGCGTTAACTAAAAGCCGACTGCGGGTCTCTGTGTCCAGTCGGAGTCTTCTGTCTCTCATTGCCCATTAGCAGCGATTGGCATGTTCCAGTAGGAAACACCGCTCCATCGCTGCGTGCTTTACGCATCTCCAGTTTTAAATGCGAATGCATTTCAAGTGTGTGAGGGCGCTCGCATCGCGGGAGCTCGGCGGAGCTATATATGAAAAAAAATTAAAAAATATAAAAAAAGAAAAAAAAAGAAAAAAATAACAAAAAGAATAAAAAAAGAAAAAAAGAAAAAACAGAACAAAAGCAAAAAAAAAAAAAAAAACAGGCGCTGCGCCGTGCTCCCGACCGGGCTGCAGAAATTAGGCGCCTTTTCCTTCTTCGAACCACAACCACCATATATAAATGGAGTGAAGCGCGCGCGAAATGCATTCGCATTTCCTCACGATTCCCTTCGGGGAGGTGGGGGGCATTTTTTTTACTTCTTTACGCTGCTGTGACGGCATTCACCTGTTATACAATGCCTGTAAAGCATTCCGTATAGAAGGAAGTGCCTGCAAGTTGTTAATAAAGGAAATATAAACAAAGTGTTCCTAATGGAAAATTTGAGTGCTGATGTACGTGTTTTCATTTCGCTATATCTTGTAACACCGAAGGAAAAAATGCACAAAGGAAGCAAGCACCGATACCTGCTTTTTGCGACAATGCTTCCAAACGGACTGCTTCCGTCGCAGGCCTTAAATCTAGCTTACAAGATTATCAACATATCTATTGTGGGCTCGGGGCCAGTGGTCGGCCGAAACCCTCAGAGAGCACGTAGGCGACAAGAAAAACGCGTTTAATTTACGAAGGCCCGGTAACGACTGATCGGTCTTTAGCGGCACGGCGAGCGCGAGCCCCGGGCGTCATCACGCCCAGCCTCATCATTGTTCTTTTTTTTTCTTCTCCTTCGATAGCGCCCCCATACTATACAGCCCGCAAATTTCGAAGTATAGTAAGTTTCTAGCACATGCGGATCTCTTGCAGAGGCATCACTTTTCTAAGTGCTCGAATAAAGGAGGCGCAAATCTACAGCAAAAAAAAAAAAAAGCCCATTTGAAAATCGATAGGCCCCGGCATTGACTTGGCCTCTCGTACACCTTGACCAGACATTTCCAAATCAGCGCGAGGTTAATAAAAGCGCAAAACCATTTTTTTCCTCGCCACATGCAAGCTGCGCCAACGGCGCGGCAGCTTTTCCGATCCCAAGTAAGTGCGCCGCGGTGCGGAGAAAAGAGCGGGCCACGCCCACCTCGGGAAATACGCTCTCTCCGTGCGATTGGGACGGCCGGAGAAAAACCCGCCGCGCGCCCGCCATCTCGGAGGCCATGGTTGCAGATATCGTAGCATGCCGCCCAAGCGGCTATGAATGAAGCCGCGACAACAGGCGGCCCTAACGCGCCCCGGAAAGTTCCACAGCAGTTCAACAGAAGGCCAAAGAAGGCTTTCGTCTTAATATTCTTAGATGTTCCGTACATAAACCCTTCCCTCTAAAGTTTTAAGAAGTCTACAAGAAAAATTAGGTGCATCCTCCCAACGGGAACTCTGATGGGATGCGAAGCAGCAGCGTTGCGCACGGGTGGCTTCACGGGTTGAACGGCGCTAACGCGGCAGGTGTTGCGGGCGAACGGACGAGGCGGCAGCTGCGGGCGCTGCGGCGAGCGCGCGGCAGGCGAGAGAGAGAGTGATGTCAGCGCGCACTGCGAGGGGGAGCGTGACGTCAACGCGCAGCTGCGGCGTGACCTACTTGGCACCGCTCCAACACCTGCGGCGAGGGGAGCGCGTTGCGGCGCGTTCGTACGGACTTACGGAGGGACAGCGTTACACAGGCTAGTCAAATAGCTGCTTCGCATCTAATTATTGCACACTACAGCGAGCGCTAAGTTACATCATGGTACCGTGTGCATTTAAGACTGTTAGTAAAGTTGTAGCCTGTCACTGTACCCGACTGACGATAAAAGGCACAATTGAAAACTTATGGATATTGTCACGTGGTCGTGACGTCGACGAAGGCAGAAGTCGGTAGGTCCAAAATGAAACTGTTTATTAGGCCGAACTTGTGGCCGGTAAACAGAAAGTCAGATTACAGCAATACACACTGCACTGATAGCGGCGAACAGAGCGTCGGCCGTCGATGAACTGAACATCGTTGGAACGCGCCGGCTTTTATAACTCACGCGTCGAACATTCTTGTCTTATCTCTGGTCGTCGCGCAAGCTCTCGAATAATCTTGGGTGTTCGTGTCTTGCGCGCAATCTTAACAAAATGATCTACTAGAATCGTGAACCTTCTCGAACACTGCAGGCGCGGTTTGTTCACAGTCTTTGTGGGCGTAAACCGAATACAGTAAAAGAAACGCGCGTGGCAATGTCCCCCTCTGAAAAGGCATCGTCCCGATGCTTAGAACAGAACACATGGTAAAAATACATGCAACAATAGAACACATGGTAAAAATACATGCAACAATAAATAGCGACAATAAATCAAGAAAGTTCAGTAAACAATACGCACAAGAAAGTCCAATGAAAGAAAAAAAGAAGTACAGTCCTCAGGTTCACTACCGCGCGTAAAACGGCTTGAGGCGCACGACATGGACGACTTCAGGTCGCGCACGGCGCCGTTGAGAGTTCGAAATGCCGTCGGGGACAACCTCGTAGTCGAGTGTGCCGAGACGACGAAGCACCCTGTACGGTCCGAAGTATCGTCGCAGAAGTTTTTCACTCAGTCCACGTCGTCGTATCGGCGTCCACACCCAAACGCGGTCGCCGGGCTGGTATTCCACGAACCGTCGTCGAAGGTTGTAGCGGCGGCTGTCAGTCATCTGCTGATTCTTGATCCGCAGGCGGGCGAGCTGTCGTGCTTCTTCGGCGCGCTGTAGGTAGGTGGTTACGTCGATGTTTTCCTCGTCGGTCATGTTTGGTAACATGGCGTCGAGCGTCGTTGCCGGACTCCGTCCGTAGACCAACTTGTATGGCGTGATCTGCGTCGTTTCTTGCACGGCCGTGTTGTATGCGAAGGTCACGTACGGAAGGATGGCGTCCCACGTCTTGTGTTCGACGTCGACGTACATGGCCAGCATGTCGGCGATGGTCTTATTTAGACGCTCGGTCAGGCCGTTGGTCTGTGGGTGGTAGGCGGTGGTCCGGCGGTGACTTGTTTGGCTGTACCTCAGGATCGCCTGAGTTAGGTCCGCAGTAAAGGCCGTACCTCTGTCGGTAATGAGGACCTCTGGGGCGCCATGACGCAGTACGATGTTCTCGACGAAGAACTTTGCTACCTCGGCGGCACTGCCCTTGGGCAGGGCCTTTGTCTCGGCGTAGCGGGTGAGGTAGTCAGTAGCTACGACGATCCATTTGTTTCCGGAATTCGACGTCGGGAACGGCCCCAGTAAGTCCATGCCGATTTGTTGGAACGGCCGGTTAGGTGGCTCGATGGGCTGCAGCAGTCCGGCTGGCCTAGTCGGTGGTGTCTTCCGTCGCTGACAATCTCGGCAAGTCCTCACGTAGTGAGTGACGTCGGCAGTGAGGCGAGGCCAGTAGTACTTTTCTTGTATCCTTGCCAGCGTACGGGAAAATCCAAGGTGTCCAGCCGTCGGGTCGTCATGCAAAGCATGCAGAACTTCTGGACGTAATGCCGAAGGTACTACGAGGAGGGGAGTCGGCCCGAAGTGGCGAGAAGTTTTTCTTTAGAAGAACGCCGTTGCGCATGAAAAACGACTCCAGTCCTCGTCTGAATACCTTTGGAGCCACAGTGGCTTTGCCCTCGAGGTATTCCATAAGGCCCTTAAGTTCCGGATCGGCGCGCTGTCGCTCGGCGAAGTCGTCGGAACTTATGGTTCCCAGGAAGCCGTCATAATCCTGGTCGTCCAGCGGCGGTGGGTCGACGGGGGCACGAGACAGGCAGTCGGCGTCAGAGTGTTTTCTTCCGGACTTGTAAATGACGGTAATGTCAAATTCTTGAAGTCTCAGACTCCATCTTGCGAGGCGACCGGAAGGGTCCTTCAGGTTAGCTAGCCAACACAAGGCGTGGTGGTCGCTCACAACTTTGAAGGGCCTGCCGTAGAGGTAGGGGCGAAACTTTGACGTTGCCCAGATGATGGCAAGACACTCCTTTTCTGTTGTGGAATAGTTGGCTTCCGCCTTGGATAGCGACCGGCTAGCATAACTGATAACCCTTTCCACGCCGGCAGTTCTCTGGACAAGAACGGCGCCGAGTCCTACGCTACTTGCGTCGGTGTGGATTTCCGTGTCGGCGTGTTCGTCGAAATGCGCAAGTATTGGAGGCGTCTGCAGGCGTCGTTTCAATTCTTGAAATGCTTCGACTTGCGCCGCTCCCCACTTGAATTCCACGTCATTTTTCGTGAGCTGAGTTAGTGGCTCGGCGACGCGTGAAAATTCCTTGACGAAGCGTCTATAATCGGCGCACAAGCCGAGAAATCGTCGAACGGCCTTCTTGTCGGTGGGCGGCGGGAAGGCAGCGATTGCAGCTGTTTTTCGCGGGTCGGGGCAAACTCCAGACTTGCTGATTACGTGACCCAAGAATAGAAGTTCCTCATATGCGAAGCGGCACTTTTCTGGCTTCAGGGTGAGTCCAGAGGCCTTGATTGCTTGAAGTACAGCTTCAAGGCGCCGGAGATGTTCGTCGAAGTTTGAAGAAAACACAACGACGTCGTCCAAGTATACAAGGCAGGTCTGCCACTTCAAGCCGGCCAGTACAGTGTCCATAACACGTTGGAACGTCGCAGGTGCCGAGCAAAGACCGAAGGGCATCACTTTGAACTCGAAGAGACCGTCTGGTGTGATAAAGGCAGTCTTCTCTCGGTCTCTCTCGTCGACCTCGATTTGCCAATAGCCGGTCTTGAGGTCCATCGACGAAAAATACTTCGCGTTGTGGAGTCGGTCCAGGGCGTCGTCGATACGTGGGAGAGGATACACGTCCTTCTTCGTGATTTTGTTCAGGCGGCGATAATCGACGCAGAAACGGAGGGTTCCGTCCTTCTTCTTCACTAAAACCACGGGTGACGCCCACGGACTCTTTGAAGGCTGGATGATGTCGTCGTGTAGCATTTCGTCGACTTGTTGCTTTATGGCCTCGCGTTCCCGCGTTGAAACTCTGTACGGGCTCTGACGTAGTGGCCTGGAACTTTCGTCTGTTATGATGCGGTGTCGTGCGACCGGGGTCTGTCGAACTCTTGACGACGACGAAAAGCAGTCGTTGTATTGCAGGAGCAGGGTTTTGAGCTGTTCTTGTTTATCCGTCGGAAGGCTCGGATTGACGTCTAAATGTGGTTCGGAACCTCGAATTGTCGAAGCAGGTTCGGCAGCATCGAATAGGGCGAAAGCATTGCTGGCGGCCACGCATTCGTCGATGTAGGCGACCGTCGTACCAATATTGAGGTGCCTATATTCGTGGCTGAAGTTTGTCAGCACTACCTTTGCTTTACCGTCACGCAGCTCGGCTATACCTCTTGCGATGCAAATTTGACGGTTCAGGAGTAGGTGCTGATCGCCCTCGATGACGCCTTCAAGGTTCGCAGGGTTTTCGGTGCCGACGGAAATAATGACGCTGGAGAGCGGCGGAACGGTCACCTGCTCCTCTATCACATTCAATGCGTGGTTCCCTGGCGTCGCGAGAGGTGGGAGCGCCTTGTCTGAGGTTAGTGTTATCGACTCAGACCTTAGGTCGATGACGGCGCCGTGGTCACTTAGGAAGTCCATTCCAAGTATCACATCCCTGGAGCAGTTTTGTAGGATTACAAAGCTCGCAGGATAAGTCCGGTTACTGACGGTGACTCTTGCCGTGCAGACTCCAATCGGCGTTATCAGGTGGCCTCCAGCTGTCCGGATTTCGGGTCCACTCCAAGCGGTCTTTACTTTCTTCAGCTTCGTCGCGAAGGACCCACTGACGACGGAATAGTCGGCTCCAGTGTCGACGAGAGCGGTGACGTTGTGGCCGTCGAATATTACGTCGAGGTCGCTGGTTCGTCGTCGTGCGTTGCGGTTGGGCCGCGGCGTCGGGTCACGGCTACGACGGTTTGTACCGCTGCTTCGATGTTGGTTCGTCAGGTCATCTTCAGGCCGCGAAGTTTCGACGTCACGGCTGCGTCCGGGTTGCGGCGGGTTCTTGAGGTCTCGTCGCGGCGTCGTCGTCGGCGGCGGAGGATGTTCGGTAGTTCGTCGTACAGCAACCGCACCTCCATCGGTTGCTGCCCTTAGTTTTCCGAGTAAGGGCTAGGAGATCGGCCCCGGTTTGGGCCAGCGTACTGCCGGCGGTGCGGTGACATGTAGCGGCCAGGCGACGGCGAGCGGGATGGTCGTCGGGGTGTCCACTGAGCTCCTGCGAGGTAGTCGGCGATGTCGCGTGGTCTTTCACCCCGCTGTGGACGCGGCGCGTCGATGGCGAAACCACGCAGTCCCATCTGGCGGTACTGGCAGCGGCGGTAAGTGTGGCCGGCTTCTCCGCAGTGGTAGCATAGGGGGGCGGTGGTCGGGGGCACGCCAGATGTCGGTCTTCCTGCGCGTGTAGCGCTGGCTGACAGGTGGGTGAGATGGCGGCGGTGGTGGCGGCGGCGGCGTCTCGCGACGGTAGCGCGGCGGTGCGGCGTCCTGACGGGGGGCGTAGGGGAGGTGCACTACGTGGGGCTGCAGCAGCGTAGCTCATGGCTTGCAGCTGCGGCTCTGGAGGCTGCGGAACGCCCAGTGATTGCTGGATCTCCTGGCGTACGACGTCAGCGATGGAATCCACCTGATGCTGCGCTGAAGGTAGAATTTTTCGCAGCTCCTCTTGCACGATCGCTCGGATCGTCTCACGTAGGTCGGCGGTTCCTAGCACTTGGACGTCCGCGTAGCTTGTAGCCGAGAAGCTGCGGTTGTATTGCCGTGTCCGCATCTCGAGCGTTTTCTCGATGGTCGAGGCTTCGGATGCGAATTCGGCGACCGTCTTCGGCGGGTTCCTGATCAATCCGGCGAAGAGTTCTTGCTTCACACCCCTCATAAGGAAGCTCACTTTCTTCTCTTCGGTCATGTTGGGGTCGGCGTGGCGAAACAAGCGGGTCATCTCCTCCGTGTAGATCGAAATGTTTTCGTTAGGAAGCTGCACGCGTGTCTCCAGAATAGTTGCAGCACGTTCCTTGCGGACGACGCTCGTGAAGGTGCCTAGGAACGTCGTCCGAAAGATATCCCAGGTTTGTAGCGCCGATTCTCTGTTCTCGAACCACGTCCTCGCCGCGTCTTCTAGGTAGAAGTAGACGTGGCGGAGTTTTTCTTCGGTGTCCCAACTGTTGAAGGCAGCGACTCGTTCGTAGGTCTCCAGCCAGCTTTCTGGGTCTTCAAGTGATGATCCCCGGAAAGTCGGTGGCTCCCTTGGCGGCTGCATCACGATCGCGGGAGGTGGCGCAGGGGCTGTCATCGTTGCCGCTGTCGTGGTCATGGTCTTGGTCTTGCGAATCTTGTCGGGTAGAGGGCCGTACTCCGGATGTAGACCTTGTTGCCTACGGCTAACTCGCTGGTCGTGGTTGGCGTCGACGTCTCCTTCACGACTGGGGCTGGGTTCACGACTTGACGGGGGGTGTCCGGTACATGAACGAAGCAGCACCTCCACCAGATGTCACGTGGTCGTGACGTCGACGAAGGCAGAAGTCGGTAGGTCCAAAATGAAACTGTTTATTAGGCCGAACTTGTGGCCGGTAAACAGAAAGTCAGATTACAGCAATACACACTGCACTGATAGCGGCGAACAGAGCGTCGGCCGTCGATGAACTGAACATCGTTGGAACGCGCCGGCTTTTATAACTCACGCGTCGAACATTCTTGTCTTATCTCTGGTCGTCGCGCAAGCTCTCGAATAATCTTGGGTGTTCGCGTCTTGCGCGCAATCTTAACAAAATGATCTACTAGAATCGTGAACCTTCTCGAACACTGCAGGCGCGGTTTGTTCACAGTCTTTGTGGGCGTAAACCGAATACAGTAAAAGAAACGCGCGTGGCAATATGCATAAGTTTATGCATATGCATATGCATATGCACTTATGGATATACAGGGCTTCGCGCCGAAGTTCCAAAATGTCTGACCCGAGAATTGGCTGGCGACCGCTACACAAAATGGTTCATTGAACTTTGGGGATGCCTCTCGCGGCTGTCATTATTTTTCATGGGAGCAGGAAAACATAAAACTAGCTATTTTAGCTCTACTGAAAATTTGAGCATACTCCTTAAGCGTGTGCGCGTCGTCCGCGAGGCGACCGATGACCCAATGTACCCTCATAACGGTGTTAAAATGTGTTATGAGTGTGTGGGGCAAGTCGACAGAAGCTTCATTACCCTTAATGAAGAAAGTTAGGGGAGTATGGAAATAATTAGAATTGAAATAAGAGCGATACTCCGGCAGATCCCACGCATTGTCGGAAACGATTTCATACAAAGCAGTCCGAGAATAGCAGCCTGTGGCGGATTTGTCACTCGGAGCAAATATTTACTATAAGGTGGATCGATGTCACTGTTTGTAAGCTTAGCAGTTGTGAGCATGTCGTGGGCTTGTCAAGCATGTCGTCTATCTCGCGTGTAAAGGGTAGCTCATGGTCAAACGTAACGTCTGCACTTGGGTTAGAGCCCAGATGCAAGTTTAATCGTGAACAGCCTGAAGATGTGCATTTGATAAGTAGCGCTGATTTGAGCAACGCTTGACTATGGATTGTATGGTCAATGTTTATTACACTGTTATCAAAGTGGCTAGCCAACACTGAAACCACAGCTGGCGTTGCCCCAATATGACGCCTGTGTAGGGTACTTTTCCCAAGAACTTTGATGTACTGGTGTGGCTCTGTAACATAAAAAACTTGACTATCATGTAGAATGCCTGGTTTGAATTCCTGCTTAAGGTGTGATTCTTATTTTTTAAATGCAAAGCATTTCTTGGCGTACTGTAAGCACTTTTGCATTTCTATCTATCTATCTATCTATCTATCTATCTATCTATCTATCTATCTATCTATCTATCTATCTATCTATCTATCTATCTATCTATCTATCTATCTATCTATCTATCTATCTATCTATCTATCTATCTATCTATCTATCTATCTATCTATGTCTGGGTGCTCTCGTGATCGCCTCCTTAACTTAGGGTAGACCAAAGTTTGAATGGGAGGGTAAGGTATGGACGAATATGTCTGGCTGGTCATGACATGAATAACGTGAAAACCCTGTCGCGTGCATCTTCAAACCCTTTCCTGCAGACACGTGGGGCACATACCCGCATACCACGGGCCGCGGTATGCTGGTATGCACCACAGGTGTTTGGCAATTTATATCTACCCAGGAACGGCGAGGACAGGCAGTAATTTGAATGCGAGAGCGTTAAGAAAAATTGACGGCGGTAGCGTTGACCCGACGAATGCAAATAATAAATATCGGGGTCCCGGCAGGAATCGAACCCAAGTAATCTGCGTGGCAATCAAGTATTCTACCTCGAGCCACGCCAGGTCTAGGAACTGCTTTGGAAAAACACCCTATGGAGGCGTAATGTTGGTGAAACGTCAATTGTGATTGCAGTGCTGACTATCTAATTTTATAAACATTACATATGTACTCCTCTGAGGCAGGCGTCATGTCGGGTTAACGTTAATTGTACACTTAAGCACCATCCATTGTAGTTTGTCCACGAAGCACCATCCTGGGCTACCATCCTCTCAAGCACAAGTGCTACATATCGGCTTACCGCTGCTGGTGTTGGTGATACCCATGTTTTTGTAGGCATCGTTGCGGAAGTGTAAACTACTGGGTATATGAAACATATGGGACTGTTCAACATATATCTGTGAGTACAACATTTGTACATATCTTTAGCGTCATTTCATCAGATTTTCTCAATAAAAAAAATTACAACCCAGTCACCTTGCCTCCGCATGCTTCGCATAACATCGATTCCCATAGTACTTGGGATCTGCCAAATTGTTTTTCATTCCATTGGGATTTTTCTCTCAATAACGCCGTCAATGCCGGCGCCGGATTTCCTGCTTCACAAGCTCATTGAAACTCTCCCATGAGGATTTCTAGTCTATTGTCGCTGTTCATGGGTTGATAGGTACTGTAAATCACCTGTGGCGCATACCCTTACGCCACGGGCCGTATCATGCGGCTATGGCCCACACGTGACTGGTGCAAAGAGCTTCATGTCGTGCGCGGCAGGTACGTCACGTTATTCAGGTCATGACCTGTGAATTCTATTCGTCATACACTCATACCCTCCTAGTCTAATTTGGGCCTTACCAAGTTGAGGAGACCACCAAAAGAGCGCCCAGACATAGGTGGCTAGATGGATAGATAGGTAGATAGATAGATGGATGGATGGATAGATAGATAGATAGATAGATAGATAGATAGATAGATAGATAGATAGATAGATAGATAGATAGATAGATAGATAGATAGATAGATAGATAGATTCAAAGTGTATCGGGTCTGCTAAGAAATGCTTCGCATTTGAGAACATGGTTGTAGAAACCCCCACTGGAGTTAAGTATGCGTAGGCAGTGTGCCACTTGCTTATCTCCGTGGTATTTTATATTCTACACTTCTTCAAGGCTCGGGGTTCCATTCCCCATATGCATCGAAGGTCGAGGGTTTTACACTGACGTGCTCGTAGGGAACGGGTTTCGAGTTTCTGAACACTTCGAGCTTTTGATGTTTATATCTTACCAGCTATGAAGGTGGATTGTTAAAACCCCGAAAAACTTGTTCAGTCTTTGTTTCCAGTCGCCATTCATTATACACCTTTATGTGTTTCACACATCTCATGGAGCCTAATGGGTTTCGGTGGGAAATGCGTTGCAATTTACTGACGTGCAGACAGGCGGACAGATTCCCAGAGGAAGTAACCTAAGAAGACACATGCATAAAGAGTTTGGTTAAGCATTTGCGGTCTGACTGTCCTTAGCAAAGAAAACATCTAAAGTAACGAGACCCATGCAAAGTGGCCGTGCAATGCTTCACATATAGCTGAGTTTTTTTTTTCCAGTTTACAGCTGAGCACAGTGAGGCAGCGGCTCATGAATAGGTCTTTGAAGTGGAAAAATTTGAAGTCTACAAATTGGCACAGGTTCATGATGTTGAACAGCAGAAATGAAGAGGGAAAGCGGAAACGAGAACGGCACAGGTGCCGTCTGAATGAATACAGCTGTTTACCCATTGTGGTTGCCCAACCTTCCACGCTGTGATAGCTCGGATAATTTTTTTTATTGCTTCCATTTCAACCAGCTGAGTCTCTGATGAGAGGGGAGTTCTTTCGCTTATTCTCTAGCTATGCACACTTGTGCTCCATAAGTGCCTCGCAGAGATAAGAACGTGGTGTTAACGGGAAACGGTATCGCCTAGAAGCAGATCCACCTGGAACAACGGCGACGCTACATCGGTTTTTGGATAGGTTCGTAAATATGTATTCGTTTTCGTATGTTCGTACTTGTTCCCCCCGTTCATGGTGTAGAAAAAATAACTCTGTTCGTTTTATTCGTTATAATTACAGTCACAGTGTAAACTGAACTACAATGAGATTTGTTCAAACACGCCACTTATTTTATCTCGTCGTAGCATAGTTTGCTTAAGATATTTTTGTAAAATATGTTACCAACATTGCCTCCGTTAGGAGGTACTCTATGTTCCTGCTTCCACTTCACGGAGACTAGAGAATTCTCTTAAGGTGGGAATTTCAAAATGCATAACTAGCATTCTTCGCCGTCTTTATTACCATACACTGCGAATGTGTGGAACCATCATCTCGGGACGATTGTAACCATTCAAATTCATCAGGAGTTCATGACGTGCTAAGCTAATATAATATACTACGAACCTTTTCACTTGTATGAGTATGCCACTGGTTAGGAGAGAAAGCTGTCTCAGCGCTGGAGACGAGAGCTGTACTTTTGACCGTATTCCTGTAACCGTGAGTCGAACTTGTGGAAGAGTCAAACACCATAAGGGAGTTTTAACTCTACGTTCCCATACATTCATCCTAATCTCTGCATACTTAGACAGCCTTTATAGAGCTTTCTGCGCGTTGTACATTACATCTATGTAATAGAAAGAGTGTTAGCAATACAAATGTCTAACTTGATATGAATGCACACAATATTGCTTTATGCCTGACGTAAAATTTGGAACCACAACCATTAGTGGCTCTGTTTTTGAGATGACAGCATTATTTCGTAATAAATTTGTTACAGCGCATTCAGTCAGGCCAACGTTGATGAAAATCAAAACGGCACGATCTCTACTATACCTACCATTTTGAAATTCCACCATCACCAAACATCCCGAGTGCAGTGCCAGACAGAAACAAGGTTGCCTCGGTGATTCTTCAGGTGCAAAGGCTGGAAAATATGTTGCGTACACAGAATGCAGCCATATGCGAAAGCTTCACTGACACAAGCCACTTTCAACTTTAGCGATTGCATTGTAGTAATCCACAATTTAAACTTCTCGAGTAACATCATAAAATATAAAGTATGCACTGAATGGTTGAAGTACGCATTAGGGACAGGATATCGCTATCGCGTTCAACTCTTAAAGGCGAAGCCTACTGGTCCCCCAATTCTTTTCCTTTCGAATCTGCATGGAAAACAGCACTGTTTGCAACCATTGCGGCAGTGACGAAAAAATAGAACGCGTTCTTTGTCGATGTCCTTGCTACAGCACGCACAAACTGCCGCTAGTGGCTGTGTTGGCCCGCCTTACCATGGGCCCATATCGGAACAGTCAGTACCAGATTGCCGACGTGACCTGCCGTCACACGGGAAATCTATTGAGGCCTTGAACTTACTGTGGCAGTGACCTATCAGATAGGCTATTAGCACACTCTTTTCTTTCTTTTTTTCTTTTTCATACGTTTTGCCTGCTTTTCTCTCTACTCTTTTTTTCCAGCTTTGTTTCGCTTCCGTTTCCCCTAGTGTATGGTCGCAAACGGGATGGTATAATTCTGGTTGCCCCCTCTACCATTTGTTTCACACACACACACACACACACACACACACACACACACACATATATATATATATATATTAGAGCACTGCACGGGCCGGGATTTTCGACCCGGGCCCGGCCCGGGCCCGGAACTTGTTTAAACTTACCCGCCCGAGCCCGGCCCGGTGACTCAAAGCGATACCCTGGCCCGGCCCGTACCCGAGGAAAAAGCTCGCCAACCCGGCCCGGCCCGGCCCGACCGCAGATCGGGCCCGACATGGGCCCGATCCAATAATCTAGGTGGCGTTGCCCGAACACGAAATCGACAGCATGGTGTTTAAAGCAAGAAATATATACGCTTTGGTGGCGCATGCTCCGCTAACAATTATACTTTAACCTACGGTAATGTCTTGTAAAAAGGGGCTCACGGTAGAAACAGCTGATCTGATATACTGGATGCAATGAATACCCGTCTGGTCGGAAAGAATCATTGAATAAAAAGACGAGGACACCGATCACAAGAGAATAAAAATTCGTTGACGTTGCGGGACCCGGAATGGAAGCCTTGTTCACAATGATTGTGGACGATTAAGGCTCCCGTTCTGGGTGTCGAAACACCAACCATGGAGATTATCAAGAGCGTTTCGCTGCAGATATTGTAGCAAGGGAAGTGACTTGCAGCATGAGTTCACTTTCAATGCAGAGCGCAATAAAAACAGAGGACACAAGGAATAGAACGCTGTCTTCCCTTTGTTTACATTGCGGTCTGTTAAAATTTAAAGCATGCTCTAACGACAAAGCCAATCGTGCATCCTTCTGGATATGTAGCGCCTGTCTTCAGCATAGAAGCACCTTGTTACAGCAATAGAAATAGAGAAAGAAATCAAAATTCCTTACGTTCTTGTGACTACACTAACCTAGACAAACATTATAATGAAGCACGCGCAGCACGTGTACTTTTAGAAATACGTATAAGCTGCCGAAAGGAAAACAAATATTTGTCATAGCATTCTTTTCATCTATCACGCCACTTCTTGTATATACACTATAGCAGTTTTTTGTGGCATATTGTACAGCTTGTTTCTTCGCATGTCATTGCACAAAAAAAATCTAATTATCAAAAGAAACCGGCTTTAAGCACGCCATGCGCTGTTGCATCAGATATCCTGCCGCGCTAAAGTTTCTCGCACTGCTTGCGCTAGCCGCAGGGGAGTACATCTGCTTTGGGAATTGTGAAGGCGTCGCCATTCTTTGTTTTTAACGTCCACCACTGGAACAAATTTGGATATATCTGCGGACTTCTGCACAATGAACATAGCTGCCCAGCCCATCGCTTCATTTCGAACGTCATGCCGCTCTTCAATGTCATTATTAAACTCCACTTGAGGGCTTCTCCTTGCATTTTTCAGCAGTGTACGGTAGGCATGTTTTGCACCCCGCTCTATCTTTTTTTTTTCATATTATTATGGTGTACGCCTTCCTAACGATGTTGTATTGGGAGAAGGTGGTCATTGGAATATGCAGGCATACGACTGACAGGAGGTGGACGAAGAGATATCGATCTATTTTCGGGGTTTGTTCCAGTTTGGTAATAAAGGCGAGCGTCAGCTTTTCGACGCTTACTAATATGCTCGAGGTAAAGGGACATCAATCACATGGCACGGAATTCGTAATTGTCCTTTTTCAAGCCAGACATTTTGTAAGCGAATATACTTTGCCCGACGCTTTGTTTAATGGACCTATGATATTCCTGCACATTCCAGCGCTGTTTCGGCAGTATCATGTATCTCTCGCACTATATCTCAAACACGCGCCCCGCGACCAGCACACGACTGCCTTTGTCCCATTTTTTTTATTATTTTCTTTATAAGTACGTCCTTAAGCTACATAGGCATGACAGGTCTAAAGCATTTTCTTGTGAGACGCCCCACGTGTCCACCATGCTTTGATACATAAACGTGAAAGAAAAGTCTATATTTCAGAATCGGCGTCCAGATTTTAGTGATTTTGGAGCTATGTATACAAATATGTTCTTAGAATCTCGCCACCAAATACCCTTCAGAAATGACCGATATATGAGATACGGGAAAGGCATTTCAAATGGCAAAATTAGGTGACATTTGCTACAACCTATTCCCCACCCCCCACCCCTCCTACCCACTGTCCTGGCCCTTGAGGGAGTAAAGTTTCGTGAATTCAGACTGTTAGCTGATGCGAGTTTGAGACCCCTGCTATAGTGGAACAACAATGTGGGCGCACAAAGCAGGCTGTGCATGTCCATCTCGCGTGACATGACCACTGGGAGCCGTGACGGAACCCCTGAAAACGAATGTCTTTATAGGGATTCTATGTAAGGAAACTCCATGCAGTCCTTTCATTTTAATATAGGGCTGGAATATTCAAGATCGTTTCCCAGCTTTAGAGCTCTTGCGATAAGTTATAAATTTATTATATTACTTCAATTACTGTCATCACAGAATAACATTCGGGATATGAAATGATAAACAATGCGAACAAAGCCCAGAATAGCCAGATGTTAACTATGTAAGAGTCTGGTTTATATTCACTACTAGTTCGCCCATTTCAGATGATTTAAATCAAGTAGCCCCAAATGCAAGATGCAAAAGAAGTTCAGTACTTATCCAACATGAAACTTCAAATAGCTTGCCCCACATAAAAGTAGTAGTTTTTCGAGATAAAATGAGAAACATCTATGCGCAACGTCTTTGGAACAAACTTAAAAGGACAGTAAAGAGAAGAATAATTTTTCCATTATCAGTAAATTCCTCGTTTACAATTCCAAAATAACTCCGCTCGCCGGAACGATACTCTAAGTAAGCGCGAAAATGCGCGTGGCAACGACACCTTGAAATTCGCGCAGCAGAAGTCGTCACGTCATAGATTCTGATGGAGTCTACTGGGGCTACGTAGATCCTAATCGGTAAAAATGAAGTAAATTGACCTCTGAGTGGCCCTTAACATGCGAAGTTTGAGGAAATTTTTATGAGCCAGTGCCTCCAAAATACGACGAATACAGTTTGAAATCCGGGACGCCACGCGCGGAGATTTCAGCGCGAAATTCTAAAATGGAACTTTGACCTTGATTTTACCAGTCTAAACCGATTCAGTGTTTCACTTTAGTGTCCCTTTAAGAATCGAGAAAAGTCTAAGCCCGGCCCGACCCGAGCCCGCCACCTCAAACCCGGGCCCGGCCCTAAGCCCGGAGCTTCAGGCTGAGCCCGGCTCGGGCCCGCCGTGAAACCTACTTTACCCGGCCCGGCCCGGCCCACGGGCCGGGCCGGGCCCGTGGGCCCGGGTTTTCGGGTAGGCCCGAGCCCGTGCAGTGCTCTAATATATATATATATATATATATATATATATATATATATATATATATATATATATATATATATATATATATATATATATGTAACGTATGAACAATGTGATGGTAGGAGAAGCCGACGAAGAAGTGCGCGTGCATTAGAATAAATGGATGGCATTTGAACCACGACGTATTTCTGTTCTCTAACGTCACACAAGCCGACAGGATCGACCTCATCAACCTGCCATGGCTAGGCCAAAGCCTCCGCTCAACATACCGAAGTACAAGGGAACACCAGAAGACGTCCCCGTCGACAAGTGGCTACTCCTTTTCGGCACGAAGGCTACCGAGGCATCATGGACACACCGCGATCGGGTCAGTCACTTCAGCGAATACATCGAAAGGGAAGTGTTCAAGTGGTACCTGACAGATTTTGTCGGCAACGAACGACGAGACATGGGACGATATAAAGTGCGACATGCGAAATCACTTTGCTACTACTGACGGAGATGCCTTTCGTCTCTTCATCCACTATCGGCTAAAAGGAGGGCAGACCATCAAGGATTACTACGACGAGAAAAAACGACTGGGCTCCTTGGCTAACCTTAAAGAGTGCCACATCATTTCTGGACTGACTGATGGTGTTCCTCCTGATGTGGAACTGGCGCTCGCCGGACTGTCTTTCAACTCGTCATCAGAGTGGCTCGCCGCTGCCCAACGGGTCGAGACATCTTTAAGACGGGTGAGAGGAATTTGCGCTACTCGCACTCCTAGTACTACACCAAGAGCTCCACGTCTCTTCAGCAGACCGCAGCAACCAACATTCACTTCTCGACCGCGTGTCCCACAAAATGAATGTAGATATTGCTCAGCTGCTGTTTTCTCACGACAGTTTCATTGGCACAACGAATGTCCGCGCCGCGGCAACGTGTCCGCTATTCAGACTAGACCGGGAAACGAGGACAGCGACCCAGAGTTTCATTAATACAGTTCGATGCTCTCATCAACGGAAGGCCAGTAACTGCAATTCTTGATACAGGAGCAACAATTACTTGTATCAGTGAAGATGTGTACAAACAGCTCAAGCTTCAATTGATGAGAGACTCCAGCATCATGGTGCAGCAGGTTACTTCAAGCATTCGAGCTTTGGGTCGCGTAAACATTCAATTGCAAATTGGGAATGTCACAAAGAAAGTTTATGTACACGTTCTGCGAGGCATGAGAACACAATAATTCTTGGCCTAGACAGCGCTTCGTACTTCAATCTTTCTGTAAACTTGGAAAGCCAGTCAGTAACACAAGGACGTTAAAATTTGAACCTGTCGAATCACAATGAAAAGAACACCACTAAAGCACCGCTGAAGAGAACCCCGAATTCAGAAAACTTGCCAGAACATGAATCAGCAGTGCTCGACTCCCTTTTAAATAAGTATGACGAGATCTTCTCGAAATCCCCGACAGATATTGGATGCATCACTACTGAGCAACATAGGATTGCACTTACCAATGCTGTCCCTATTCATCGAGTACCATACAGATCTTCACAGGCCGACAAAGCGGAAATTAACAAACAAGTTGACGCCCTCATTAAGCAAGGTGTTGTGAGACCTTCGTTGTCGCCCTATGCCGCACCGGGCATCTTAGCGAAAAAAGAAAGGCGAAGGACGTACTCGTCTATGTATTGACTATCGCAAGCTCAACGCCATAACGGTACCCGACTATCAACCAATTGCACGTATAGATGACATTCTGGACCGCTTGGGAAAGGCGAACTTTTTCACTACGCTAGATGTAACGTCGGGATACTGGCATGTCCGAATGCATCCCGACGACGTTCAAAAAACTGCGTTTGCCATGACTAATGGTCATTATGAGTGGTTGGTAATGCCGTTCGGGTTAAAGAACGCTCTGGCTACATTTGAAAGAGCCGTGAAATCAATAATAGACAAACATCAGCTCACTAATGTTAGTAATCACTTTGACGATGTGGTCGTATACTCAGAGACATTTGACGATCACATACGACACCTCGAGGCACTGTCGAAAGCTCTTAAATACGAGAACGTAAAACTGAAACGGAAAAAGTGCCACTTTGCAGGATCCAGGATGGAATACTTGGGCCACAAAATTTCACAAGGAATAGTGACACCTAAGCAAATTAACGTGGCTTCAATACTCAAATTTCCGACACCTAAACGAGAGAAAGACCTCCAATGTTTCCTGGGCACTGTAAACACTTACCGTCCGTACATCCCTCATTTCGGCGACATCGCTCTCCCACTCACGAAACTACTCCACAAAGGAAGCAAGTGGACGTGGACAGAAGCATGCGAACAAGCTTTTCGGGAACTGAAGGAGCGCATAACTGAAGAACCGGTGCTTCGCATATACGACACTTCGAGACCATGTACTGTGTACTGTGATGCATCTGGCGAAGGCATTGGTGCAGTGCTGAAGCAACCTGACGACAAAGGCAAGGAACGTCTCGTTGCCTATTATTCCCGCAAACTACTTAAGCACGAGGTCAATTATGCTATTACAGAAAGAGAATGCCTTGCCATTATAGATGCCATTGATAAATGGCATTGCTACCTTCGTGGAAAGCCATTCACTGTTGTAACGGATCACTCTGCACTACAGTGGCTGAAGAATATTAAGAATCCTCAAGGTCGTCTCTTCCGGTGGTCGTTGAAACTATCGATGTATGAAGTAAACATCAAACATCAAAAGGGCTTAAGCAACGTCGAAGCAGACGCACTCTCCACAGCCCCAATAGTTCAACTTCTGTCCCACGATGAACCTCAACGATGCAGCTATGAGCGCCCAAAAGGAACGTATTCATCGGAAAACAACGTAGTCATCGTGAAAAGAAAATTACTAATGAAGATCCATGTGTCCCATGAGCTACGCCCAACCATTCTTAAGAACGCACATCAACATTTTGGGCATGTCGGAGTGAAGAAGGCACTATCACTCTTGTCGCCGCAATATTATTGGCCGGATATGATAACCGATGTGGCCACCTACATTCGGCATTGTGATACATGCCAGAGATGCAAGAAGACGAAAACAAAGAAGTATGGGACACTTGAATCCTTGCCTCCTGCTGAAGAGCCTTTTGACCTTTTTGTGATAGACACCATTGGGGGATTTGGTGGATATGGCTCATCAAAAAGGTTTATCCACTTGGTTATTGACCATGCTACTCGCTACGTATGGGCGTTCGTCCATAAAATTGAGAACAGCGATGCCTACATATCATGCTTATAAACCATTTTTGCTGCCGGAAAACCACGGTAGTTCCTTTCAGATTGTGGAACAGGATTCACTGCAGGAAAATTTAAAGTTTCTAAAACATAACCGAATACACCAACTCTTCACCTCATCTCATCATCCGCAATGCAATGGTATGAACGAGCGGACAAACCAGACCATCGTAACCAGACCTAAGTGCAAGATCAATGACGCGCCACAGAAGTATTGGACTAAGCTGCTGTCGGAGGTAATAGACGAATACAACAGAACGCCTCACGAAGTCAGCGGCTACGCACCGTCCTTCCTGATGTATGGAATTCCATCTTATCCAACTGTACTGAAACAGCAAGAACAAACGGTGGAAAAAACGCTGAAAGCTGCTGTTAATAATTCTATCGCCTACCACAATAAGAACAAAGTAATCTATGATAAGAAATTTTTTCCGATTGAGTTCCAAGTCGGTGACTTCGTCCTTTACGAGACACCATGGCATCCCAACAACGGCAAACTGAGTTCCGTCATGGAAGGTCCCTACAAGATTCTACGCAGTCTCACCAGTGAACTATGAGGTCAACCGCTCCGTGTTGCCCTTAGGTAGAAACTCGGACATTGTTCATGTTAGCAAACTACGACGTTATTTTGTACCTTCTGAACTGAGACTTTCTCGAGGGGAGGGGGGAAGAGTGTAACGAATGAACAAGGCGATGGTAGGAGAAGCCGACGAAGAAGTGCGCGTGCATTAGAATAAATGGATGGCATCTGAACCACGACGTATCTCTGTTCTCTAACGTCACACACACACACACACACACACACACACACACACACACACACACACACACACACACACACACACACACACACACACACACACACACACACACACACACACACACACACACACACACACACACACATATATATATATATATATATATATATATATATAGACTCCCATGGGAGCCTAAATGAAAAGACTGAGAGGAGATATACACTAGCGAAATAAAAGTTTTTACCTAATCAATATGAAGTTGTGTTCTTTTTTCAACTACTTTCTGTCGGTGAATTGGGTAGAGTCGGATGTTAGGAGAAAGAATGTTTGTAGGTATTATTTTAATGAGCTATAATGTTTTTCGCAAAATAAAAGAAACAAAATTTATTTAATGTGCCACAAATTTATCCATAAGTAGTCACCGCGCAAAAAACAGGAAATTTTTTGCACGCCTTTGTGAGGCATTCCAACTGACAGCATCCAATGCAGCAGTATGTGAAAGCTAGTGGATATAAGACGTAATCTCATGAAGCGGTATGATCCTTTGGATAGAATATGTAGCGTTTCTTGCTAAAAGGACACAACAACATTAAGTCTTTGCTGTGTAACTCGCGTCGATCTTGTTCGTTTTGTTTTGTCGCCTAGGAGAACTTGGCTCATACCCACAAGGGCGATCGGCCACACTGTCCCTTATAAAGGAAATATAAAGGCTATCCAACATGAAAAAAAAAACAATAACATAGATATGGAGGAAACGTAATGTAAATTAAAAAAAGTGAAAGAGGCCATAGGGTTCGAAAGGCAAAGATAAAAAATAGAAAGAATAAGGAGGAAAAAAAAGATATGTATCCATCAGGTGGTACCACTAGCAACGTAACCTTCCGGTTACTTGAATGAATTTATGTAGCGCAGACAGAACAGCGTTGCGGTGTGTGCCAAACTGACTGGATCTCTCTTCATTTACAACTTCATTCTCCTTGTCTTTTCTTTCCAGCCTCTAGCGCTTCTTCATCTTCAATCCAAAGGGTTATTGCACAACCCTTTCAGACTTCTTCGAATTATTCCTCATGGAGTTATACAATAAAAGAGTTCCAATTGAACATATTCAACTGAACATATTCATCGATACACCGAACAGTTTTCTATACTTCAGTTTGACTGGCTGTCTTTGTCACAGCGTGAAGACCTTGAAATTTTATGCTGGAACGTCTGATTACCTTCATCACTAGTACAAGGTCCGTGATTTAGCTGTGTGCTATGTCTGAGCGATGTCTCTTCTCAAAGTTTTTTTCCTTCGTTGACGGTGCCTCTTCTCCTGGAATTCCCGTGTTTCTGCTCGAAGATAATAGATTTCTCCGACATGCCAAGTGCAGAATGGGGCTTTCACCAGAAAAAGGAGTCTGTGGACTGTACGCGAAACCACTGGTGCAGAATCGATTGTTGTGTGCTTTTAAACCTGGCAAGGATCCATCCTGGATTGGTTGCCAGGGGTTCATCGCTCAAGGAACATCAATTCAGCTAAAAGAAGCCTGGAATATTGACAGACGATAAGCATTTGGATATAAGATGAAGAAGAGCCATAGCCTGTGGAGAAAAGAAACGGAAGTGACGTTGTAGATTAAGGGACGACAAGACGAACGCCATTCCCACAGGAAAGCATTAATGCTGTTGTGCCCTTTTAACTAGGAACGCTACCCCTCACTGTTTAGTGCACGGAGGGGCTAACACACGATCTTCAGTCAGCTAAATAGATACCATTACATCATGTGTAAGTATATCCTTTGCTGAGGCTATCACAACCAAAAGCCAGTATAATTCTCATAGGGCGTCGTAGCTAGTCGAGGCCAACGGCATCCACGGAACTTGCGGATTTTAACAGGATATCACACATTTTAAAGAACAGAGGTTCTAGCTACCGAAGTTCAGCGAAAGAAAATTGTTCTACATGGTGTTTCCTTGTGGTTAGGGTATATCTAGAGCAAGACTGCTTATATAATATTCGCTGGGGATGTTGGAACTCCAGGACCCCCTCAGTGTCAGTTGACAACTCCAAGGCTCCCCTACCAATTTTTTAGCATAGTAAAAGTAACTTTTGCACCTAATTCATGCAGCCTTTGAGAACTGAGTATTTGCCCTCTTATATAACTAAGCTGCTTTCTAACGACAAAACCTACTGCACCGAGTCTGACATAAACGTGTCACACGAAATGAAGCTTAACTGGCGATAAATTACCTACGAATTACGCACTTGTTCTCGGGCGACATAACGACACTGAATTTCTTTCTCCGCAGTTACATTACAATTACTTCTAATACCATCCCCTATACTTTCCTTGGCATCATTGTCTGTTAGTTTTCATTAACATTGTGTCTAACAAAGAAAACGAGCCCTTAAAATTTACACCTATTTCCTTCATTCATAGCAAGGGTCTCGTTCTGGCAGACTTGATGCCTTCAGGTAGTATGTGAGGGATTACTGGTCAGCTGCCAGCTCATAATAACATCACGTGCTACGGGACGCCAATAGGCAAAATGAGTGTTCCACACTCGCCGTAATGGCAACAGGCAGTGCTGACTGAAGCTCTCAGATTGATATTCACATATATACCCTATAAAGTGGACGGGGGGATGACCGCCGCCGTAGCTCAGTGGTAGAGCATCGGATGCGTTATTCGAAAGTCGGAAGTTCGGCCGTGCCGGTGGCAAGTTATCTTTTCGTCCACTTGTCTTTCTTCACAGTTACATTAAAACTACTTCTAATAACTTTCCCTATACTTTCCTTGGTGTGATGAGTGGTACAAAACGTGGACGACGACGAAGGTGCAGTGCCGAGCGCGTGAGTTTTGGAGCCAGCTGTGAGCGTGAGGCAAGCCAATCAGCTGATGACTTGTGGTGGCCCATCGAGGTGGTGTGCCACGATTGGGCCACGTGTGGAGAAGACGTGGCGACAAGCTTCGCGGCTGGGGACGAGCCGAAGCGGCGGCAGACGCAAGACAGCGGGCCGAGGCATCGGACGCCGGCGGTCCAGGGTCCAGCCAGGGAACGCGGCCGTCCGTGCTGCTGCCGCCCAACCACCAGCTGGGGCGGCGTTGCCGGCACGAGTATTGCATCTCGGTGCGCGGCCTGGCCTGCTGTCCTGTTCCTTGCCGAGGGCATCGCGGACCTCGGCGAGGCGTCTCCGCGGCCAGCTGGCCAGCACAGCAACGAGCGTGACCTGGCTAACGGTCACGGTTGCGCCGAGCATCGCGTCTCGACGCAAGCTGTTCGCTGGGCAGGCTGGCCATCCCCTGCACGGAGCACTGCGTCTCCACGCGGGCCGACTGCGTTAGTAGTCGCACCCACGCCGCCAAGCTGCATCGTCGCCATGAGCGTCGCCCATCGAGACGCACCCCGCTGCTCATCGCCTTTCGCCGCCTCCTGCCCATACACATCAGCGTCCGCCGTGCCGACCATCACACCGTGAGGTCAACGAACTTTGTACTCGAACTCGCGTTCAGTGTTTTCCTCGTTTAGTTTAGACTGTCTCTGTTCCTCAGTATCTTAACGCTTTTTCATAGTTGTCCTGTGTTCTGTCATAAACGTCGTGTGTGTTTTTACCACAGCGTCTCTGAGTCCATTTCCTCTTCGCACGGCACGCATAACAAATGTGACGATATAGTCCCATCTTATTTCTTTACACTTGGCATCATTGTGCGTTAGTTTTCATTAATATTGTTCCAACACAGTGAGGTTGAGTACCAGGACGCTATGACAGAAGGTGCAACGGCAGTGGTCACGGTAGGAGATGTTCAACGCCTGGCAGAGGCCAAGCTGGAGGAGAGCGTGAGAACCTACATCGCCCTTAGGGCGGGTCATGGACAGACCCTTAGGGAGAACACCGAGGCTTTCAGCAGGTTTGTACACCTGACCTACTGTATATAAGAAGTCAGTTTTGCCGCGAAAGCGAAGGAATGAATGCGATCGCAATGAATTGAAATGTTACACGAAGTGAGGCTAGCAGATCGCTCCTTTAGCAAACGCGACCAATGCAGCGGGACGAGTGACCATCGCGCTTTCTATGGTTTCAACGCAAGCGTTCATGTTGATCTTTAGAAGTGCTTCCACTGGAGCTGGATGATATGGCATTGCGAAGTGAAAGGATGGGCTGCATAGATGAACGAAGACGAATGGCACAAGAACATGAAACGGACAAGGACCATGCGTTCGTTGTCCGTTTTGTGTTCTTGGGTCATTCGTTTCCGTTCATCTATGCAGCGCATCGTTTCACTGCGCAATTTCATGACGAGAGCACAACTCGTACAACACTATGAGGCACTGGTTGAACCCTCTATAGAGATAAGCACGCGAGCACAGGCTGCCAGCCCTATAAGTTAAAGTACGGATGCTCTCCGGCTCCCATAACCCGGCGGCACGACGAAACCCAGGCAATTAACTAAGAGGGGATGGGGCAGGGCTGCAGGCAGACGCACGTTGCTATTATTCATCAGGTAACCTTGTATGCGTAATGGACTTGTCAGGTTCTACGCAAAAACACTTCACAGCCATGTGCTTTCTACGGTTGGTCCGGCTTCTCAGCCGTCACAAGGTCAGCGCTATAAGGTGTCACACATTCCAGTATGCGAAGAAAATTCAAGCGTCAACATCCAATCGACCGCCGCTCGTACAGACACCGAATCGCAGCGCGACAAGCATGGTCATCTTTACAGTTCCTACAAGGGGTGAAAATTGTGCTGACGATAGCGAAGAATATCGTGCTAGTATCACATATTGAGCCTCGATATTTTTAGCATTGTATGTTCTCTGGTAAGCGACCAGAGTCATCCTGTCTTTTACATTGGTGTAGTGCAGTACAGGGCTTCCCGTTTCTGATAGAACATTTCTCCAGGCTGACTTACCACAAAACTTCTCATTTGTTTCCAGGATACTTTTCCGACCACGGATATTTGTGGATGTGGAGAAGGTCAACATATCGACCACCCTGCTTGGCCAGGAAGTAGCTTTCCCGGTAGGGATGGCTCCATCAACGGGCCACAAGATGGCACACCTCGAAGGAGAGATCGGCACTGCGAAAGGCAAGGTCTTCCACCCTATCCAATGCTCATCATTATCATCAGCCTAACTACGTCCACTGCAGGGCCAATGCCTCTCACATGATTCGATAATGAACCCAGTAATGTGCTTGCTGCGGCCACGTCATCAAGTTTCCTAAAGGGGCCCTGCAACACTTTTCCAAGTAGCCATGAAATGGATATCACTAAAGGAGCTTAATTCACCACCGTAAAAAATTTTAGAATCCGTCCAGTACAAGCGGAGTTACAAAGATTTGTCGCACGCTGAAATGGCATTCTCTCTTCTCTCGTCCCGATGAAAGCGCTGGAAGCTAAGCAGGGAGGGATGGCACGGGGGAAAAAATACTTCACGCGCGCCTCGGGACCTTGAGCACTTTTCTCTATTTTTTTCTTCGAATACGCGTCCTTTCAGTGCCATCGCGCCATCGCGCGCGCACGCGTGGACAAGTCGCGGCCTCCGACGGCGGCCCCAGTAACGACCGAGCGCGCCATGCTCAAATCAGCCAATGGCTGATACAATGGCTGTGACGAGTGATTTTTGAGCTTGTAGCGTCATTTGTCGAGAGAAGAGAAAGTAATTTTTCGCTGACTTAGATAATTTATTGTGAATGCCAGGGCGCGTGCAGCGCTGTAACATTTGGCTCGCGTGTTCTCGGGAGCCTCGACTACCGTTCCGCATCGTTTTGTGACCATGCTCAAAAAGTGTTGCAGGGCCCCTTTAATCTCATCTGCCTACCTATCTTTTTGCCTACCCCTTATGCACTTGCTTGATCTTGGAATCCAGTCTGTTACTTTTAATAACCAGCACTTATCTTGCCGTCACGCTACGTGCCCTGCCCTTGTCCTTTTCTTCTTCTTGGTTGCAACTAAGATGTCCTTAACACTCGTTTCTTTCCTGGCTCACTTTGCTATCTTATTAAAAATTCAAGCAAGTTTTGCTTGAAGCCGCGCACCAAATTTCATTAGTAGAATTCACATAATACCAGACCAGCTTCACATATTGCGATCTGGTTGAAGATGAGCAGCACATTTCGCGGCGGACTTCTGCTTGTGTCAAGTTCCGACTAGAGCACACGCTCTGCATCAGATTTAGAAACTTGTTGGTGGAATTAGCATACATGGTTGACAGCGTGAGCAGCGTGCCAGCCACGCGTTTGCCAACATGTACGACCCTTCGCCACTCCGTATTTGCAGGCGCGCCCCACGTTGATCTGGTGTGCGTCGATGCACAAGCGCCTGCTAGTGTTGCTAAGACGTCGCGTGCAGCGCCTGACACGACAGAAAAGCTGAGAAACAGCCTATTTTATCTACAGAGGCACGGCCGCTGGATAAAAAAGGAGGTGCGGCCTGTTGCGTGCCGCCGAAGTGGCGTCTCGGGCCTAATTCTCCTCGCGCCCGCTCTGGCGCCTCAGCTCGTCCCACGCAGAAGCGCCTCCACATGCATTGGGAACGCGCGACAGTGACTCTAATCAGGCCGTAAATAACGCTTTCGGCAGTTGCACATCACAGCTTGAATATTGCAGTCGTTATTAGAAGGGCCCATTACAGCCCACATGTGAAAAGTTTGCCCTAGGAGTGCCAATCTTTCGTAGAGTAGGCCTCAATACTCTCCATGAAGGCCGCCCGCTTGAATCATATGCAGCGAAAAGTGTTACTGATCCCGCTAATGGGGAGGCAATCGCCGGGAAGATTCCAAAGGCTGACGTATCGGGCCACCGACGCGCACCACGAAATCACAGACAATTTAAATGTAGATCCTTTTAGTGCACCAGTGAAGGCCGGATGCGGTCCAAAAACCGAGTTACGGCCAAGCGTTGACGACACAAACAAAATGTATTCTCAGGTAAGGCAGTACAAGCATCTCAAAAACTGCACACTCGGCTGGTATCAATTACAACTCACAACATCTCTTAGATGGTGTTTAATAAAACAACGCGAACAAACTTACCGCTCTGCAAGTGCAATCTCATCCATTAGAAACTATCCAATAACACTTAAAGGTCTTGAATATTCACCAAACGTGTGCAATACACAATTCTTCGAACGTTTCTTGAATATTTCTCTTCCAGGAAACACTCAAACGAACTCCAGCGCTGATCGGCGTCTCGGCGACAGTCTTCAAAACAGAGCTCCCACGGCGTCATCACTCGATTCTTCAAGATCGACTGACCGCACTACACCCGTCGTACCCTCCGTCACCTCTCATTTGGATCTTTCCCGGCTTCGCGAACATTCCAAGCTATTGTTCGGCGCGCGCGCCACAGCAAAAACTAGGGGGAAAGAGATTCGTGTCATCGGTCCGTGTGCGGCGGACGCCTCCAAAAGAGGCCCCACTACGATGCCTCGAATTTTCCCGATCTGCGCAGGCGTTAGGCTGTCGCGATGGCGTCTTCGGTGTAAAGGGTAAGGGTACGCCCTGGGCGCCTTTTGATAGTTGTTTTATTTTTTTTGTTGCGCGTGTCCACTGACGGGCTTCGACGACGCGGTGATTTGATGCTGTCGTCTGGAAGCAGCGGCGCGCGCCTGTTTCCGCGTTCGTTTGAGACAAAAAGAAGTGCTTTATTACGAATAGCACGCTTCCAGACCCTGTAGATCGCAGGGGAATTACGTGGTATAATTCGCAGTAGCGTCTCCTATCGCGTTCGAGCTGCTCAATGGCACACAACTTGGCGGCATCACACCCCCTGGAAAAAACTGTCTACCACACACATGCGCACCAAAGAATCGTACTCAAGCATAGGAAACATGAGGCATGCTGCCCCCCACACACGATCACACACCAAAAAAGCACGAGAAAACACACGAAGAAGCACACGGACACGCATATATCCTGAGGCAACCCCATTGTAACACGAAGTGTCGTCTGCTTTGATGACTGCAATAGTGGCGCCATCACTAAAAATGCGGCCGCCTCAGCCGAGACGCGCTCGCCCATTGACGGCGCCGCGACGCAACAGGCCGCACCTCCTTTTTAAAGACGATAGTCTTTCTTGGGATACCTAAACGGAGATATTTTGGTCTGTCTGTCTGTTTGTCTGTTTGTCGGCACGTCACACGATTGAGCTAGTTGGCCAAACTTTAACCCCCCTGCCTTACGACCTCCAATCATGACCAAGAAGCATGGGTTCATACGGGTGAACGTGGGCAATTAAAAAATCAAATATTACGCATACCTGAGGCACAACATCAATACCTTAGTAATATTCACAGTGTTCCTTTAAAACAAAATCTATAGATACGTAATTATAAAGATCCTAGTGTTTATTACGCGGCGCTGCTGTGTACAAAACAAGTCTCCGCCCAGTGATTTAACTTCGACGCTGTGGCTGGCTGTGGTGCTGCCACCTGGCAGCAGCATTGTTCAACACAAGCCGATGTTCCCCGGTAGCGCTGTAGATGGCGTCCTCTTCTGTTTTATCAATGCCAGCCAGATGCGGCTGATTCATCGTAGAAGAGCGCTGTCTCAGGCAAGGCAAAACATATATGGCCGCTTGATGAAATACGACCCACTCTACAAGACATGATCAGAGAACGCAGAGAAAAGACCGACGACCAAATTTCAGCGGAGAAACGCCGGCGTCCGTCTAAGCGCGCCCGGAAAACGTCCGAAAAACGAGCCCAGCGGCTAGCCCGGCTATTAAATTGTGGTACTCATGCCGCTCATGCAGTGCAGTCGGCACAAGACTATCGTCTTTCGACGACATTTGCAGCGAAGCACGCAGATACGCGGCCAATTTTTTTATCCAGCGGCCGTGACACAGGGTAAGAAAAATAAAGTTTACACTAGTCGTGTAAAGCTTAAGAAACAGCAAAGCTGGTCGATCTTAGGGATTTCACGTGGTGTTCTTGGCTCATGCTAAGTGTTTCCCCTGTCCTAGGCACAGTAGAGTCAAACCGCAGCTTCTCACAGACCTTGCAAGAATGTCTAAATTTCAGCGCCAGAACTAATGTGCGAACCCTGGCTATAGCGCCCCCGAGAGACACGCGGGCCTTTCGTCGCTCGTACTCGGCTCGGGTCACGCCGGGGAAACTCAGCGCGGCGGCTGCGCGGACTGCCTCCGTCGATGGGCGTGGCTTGGCGGCGGCTGCTCCCCGGAGTATTCGTGGCTAGTCGAAGTTAACCCACGGCGGACGTTTTACCTCGAACTTTGAGAGCTTCGCTCTTAAAATGCCTACATAATGCACCAAGGCAAAAGTTCTAAAGTAGCAATGGGAAGGGACAGCGCGACTGAGACATAGGACAGAGAACACGCAACACACACGAGCGCTGACTTACAACTGGTTTTATTTTGCACCACACTGACCTTATAAATGCGCTATAAATGCGCTATAAAGTAGCTATGGAGCCAAACTGCAAATTTTGATGCTAGACAGGGTCGTAAAGTAGCCATTTGGGCGGAAAGTAGTCACTAACGGCAACTCTGCACATGCGTAGCAAGTATGTGTGGACCACTCAGTGTGGGAACACCCAAGGAGCACCGCGCATATGAATCACGCTGGCGAGAGCAGCGGCGGGAGTGTCATCGTCAGCTCCCTTGGTCACCACCCTCCACAGAGTGGAATGGCTCAAACCTTTTCCCTGTGCTCTTTTCCGTGCTGCTGATCCTAGGCTAAGTCCATCATTAGGAGAGGCGTGCAGCACCAGCACCTACTACTGTACAAAGTTGTGACGCAATGGGCGAATCACGTTGCGCTGGAGGTAGACGAGTGATGACGCATACTGATGGCTTGCAAGTACTGGACATAGACTATCCAGCACCTGTTGCACGGACTGAGCGTATGGGGATTTGAGCTTGCCTACGAACATGCGAAGTGTGTCTAGGAGTGACTGAAGAACTACGAAGATTGCTTTGTCTTCTCTTTTCTTTCTATTTCCCTATCTTTTAATCCCTCATTCCACTTCCCCCAGTGTAGGATAGCAAACCGGAAGCGCGCCTGGTTGATCTTCCTGCCTTTCCTTGCTTTTCCTCTTCCTTCCTGTGCCGCATTGTTGTCGGGACATGTGGTGGTAAACTACATCAGGAAACTTGTAAAGGAATACGTTTGTCGTTTGTCGCTTGCTTCTCGCAGGGATAACACCAGTTATTTTTCTTTAATCGATAACGTGTAAAAACGGATAATCTGTAGCAATGACTGGATCTGTAGAATGTTTCTGATACAATTAGGTTCCTTCAAATACTTCTAGTGCTTTCCAGTGTTTATCTACGTGAGTATGTAATCACTTCATTCATCTCAAATGTGTCACTGCCACTGATATTCTCCACATCGCTCTTCAATGAACACTGTCGACGGTAGATTAGACCACCAGGTGTGTGCCATATTTTGTATGTGTGATCTCGAGCCCTTGTTTACGCATGCAGAGCCATGATGCGGACGTGAAAAGATGCCGGGACTGAGGACAATAATATATGACGCCTCTGAAAGGAAACAAAGCAGTGCTTCCAACAGGATGAAGTGAAGACAACAAAAGGAACTGTGTCTGTCGTCTTTAATTCGTCCTGTCTGAAGATCTGTTTTGTTTCCTTTCATTGTGCACCAAATAGCCCAGTCGAAAACACTGACGCCACTGATGATGTCGTTATGACGTCATTGTGTGGCGTAATCACTTGGTGACGTGAATTTCGGCACCATTAGTGCTGACGCCGACGCCGGACGCTGTTCTTCTTACTCATGCGATGTGTCACACAACCAGTTACAGAACCCTGAACAGGCCCAACACTGTTCTTAACTCTATTTCAACACGAAAGAAACTCAAACACTGTTCTGCATCAGATATTGTGAAAGGCCGCGTCCTGTGTCCATAGGTCGGCACTTTAGGGAGTACTCACTCAAACTCACTCACCACAATTTTTTCAGCCTTCGCACTCACTCACGTTCACACTCACGTCCACTCACACTCATGAGTACTCACTCACGTTCACACTCACCACCACTCACACTCATGAGTACTCACTCACGTTCACACTCACGTCCACTCACACTCATGAGTACTCACTCACGTTCACACTCACCACCACTCACACTCATGAGTACTCACTCACGTTCACACTCACGACCACTCACACTCATGAGTGCTCACTCACGTTCACACTCACGACCACTCACTCATGAGTTCTCACTCACGTTCACACTCACGACCACTCACACTCATGAGTTGTCACTCACGTTCACACTCACGACCACTCACACTCATGAGTTCTCACTCACGTTCACACTCACGACCACTCACACTCATGAGTTGTCACTCACGTTCACACTCACGTCCACTCACACTCATGAGTTGTCACTCACGTTCACACTCACGACCACTCACACTCATGAGTTGTCACTCACGTTCACACTCACGACCACTCACACTCATGAGTTGTCACTCACGTTCACACTCACGACCACTCACACTCATGAGTTGTCACTCACGTTCACACTCACGACCACTCACACTCATGAGTTGTCACTCACGTTCACACTCACGTCCACTCACACTCATGAGTACTCAGTCATACTCAACTCACTACGTTCAAATGAGGTGAGTTGAGTGTGAGTTGAGTGCACTCATGAGTGAGTGTGCCGAGCTATGCCTGTGTCGCATCCTTCTCCGGCGTTATCTCGCAGTGTTTTATTTTGAGAACGACTTCACTGACTTCTAGCAGAAACAGGACGTACGATAAGATTCCTCTTTCTTGCTGGCCTTATTATGTTGGCCAAACGGGGCGGTGTGCTAATTACCGCCTGCGCGAGCATGCTAAAGAGGTCCGTAAACAAGCTATAGATAGTCAACTGCCTCTTCACTGTAATGATTGCGGTCGCCAGCCACCTTTTAAAGATTCGATTTTCTTGTCAAAATACCATGATGAATGCTCACGTGTCATTTCTGAAGCGTATGATATTTATACCGGCGACGAGGCATGTGTCAGCCTCCCCTCGGTTTTCATCCTTCCGAAGGAGTTAGTATTTATGTTCCATTGAGCATTTTTTTTTGCCTCTGCCCAGGGTAATCAGCATTTTTTTCCTTTTCTGTGGTGGAGTATATATATGCAGACTGAAAGAAGAAAACACGTTCGGTTGTTAGTCAGAGCCCTGGTTTGTGTCCTTTCTTCGTCCCGTCTTTGAGCGCTGTTCGCTACTGGAAATTACGAACCAAACAACCCAAATGCGTACCGTACTGCAGTACAACAACGTCGCTGAAAAGTGAGCACGCCTCCTAAAGGTAACTTTCTTTTAATTTGACACAGCGGCCGAGGACGCTGGCACGGTGATGATCCTGAGCAGCTTCAGCACCGTGACACTCGAAGATGTGAGGGCAGCGGCACCCGGCTGTGTCCTATGGCAACAGACGTACATATTTCGCGACCGGACCATCACCCGGTCCCTGGTCGAGAGGGCCGCTGCCAGGGGTTTCTCGGCCATCGTCGTCACCGCGGACTCACCCGTGTACGGAGACTGCGTGCGGCGCCACGCGCATGCGTACGATTTGCCGCCCGGTCTCAGGTACCGTATAATATTGCAGACACTTAGACTGCTTGAAGTAACATCGACGTGAGCAACATCTTAAG
Source organism: Rhipicephalus appendiculatus (assembly GCA_030522465.1). Taxonomy (NCBI): domain Eukaryota; kingdom Metazoa; phylum Arthropoda; class Arachnida; order Ixodida; family Ixodidae; genus Rhipicephalus; species Rhipicephalus appendiculatus. The sequence goes on from JALIZH010011339.1 coordinate 61,163, forward strand.
ATAGCCTGGTTAGCTCGATGTATACATGATTCTGCCTTTGCTACGAAATTGTTAAACTGCTGGTGTTAGGCATGTTTTAGAAAGGGCCGGGTGCGAGTTGATATTGCAGTTTGCCTAGACAACTCAGTCATCTAAAAGCCATTTAATTTCAGTTTTTTTTGTCACGGTGCTGTGTTATACACTAAGGAGCTTAAGGTAACCAGATGGAAAGTATCGGTGTGATTAACGCACGCGGAACAGTTCCAAAGACTGCTCCGCACATGTACGTACGCAAACGCAGAACACGTCCTTTTCTGATGCCTCGCTGCCATAGGATGCCGTCGCTATCCTAACCACCCATTCCCACTGGCGGGTATGGTTCGCATCGGCGGCGTTCACCGACCAGCTGGCCATGGTGCTCCTGGTGGAGGAATATCTATGGGTCTTATTCTCACCTGCATCAAAGTTGTCACTCTGTTTCTCAGGGCAAATCTAACTACAGAAAACTGGCATACAGACAAGGGAGTAAAAGTAGCCAAGTCATACTTGCAACTGCTTTACTGTGGCAAATGTTTCACTGATATATCAACCCTACTGCAAATGAATCCCGTAGGATGGTGGAATGGTTAAGAAAGGGAAATTGTCAGCCACCCGTTTGTATGGAACAAAGTGACCTGGAAAACCAGCGTTCAAAGCTGGGCGAGTAGGTAAAGGTTCATCTAGCAAACTGCGCAACAGACGGGACACAAAGAAGCAACGAAACGGACCAATGCAACCATCGGCAGGACATGCAAAGCGGGTGTGCGGCATCCTCACTTCGGAGTGGTGGCGCAGTGCGATGCTTACGGATCGCGTGTACTACCCAGCTAAGGGAAGAACATGGTAACCGGCACTTCAGGACTTGGTGCAGGAGAAGCGACCAGACAACGGAATTCATGTGGAAAAAAATAATTCGCAGCCTCTCGAGAAAGAAGAAAAAACAACCTGGACAGAATGAAGACGTTCTTGTTCTGCGGAACCATGACATACTGAAAAAAAAAAAACGCATGAATACCCTTCGTAAGCAACCTAAGTTTGCCTTTGAGTGTTTCCCGTCGCCCGTCGATAAGTTGGTCTGCGCTCGTCTGTCTCGTTTCTTTCCCTTCCTTGTGTGCCGTCTGTTGCGCAGTTTGCGAGAAGAAGCGAAATCCATCCGGATTTCTCAGACAGAAAGCTTGATAGTTGCCGAAAAATTGGTCCGGTTTCGGGGATCGAACCCGGGACCAACGCCTTACCGGGGTGGTCGCTCTGACAAGTGAGCTAACCAGGAAAGTATTCATTGGCAGCACGGAAACGACTTCATCGACAACTCGAAGCGCATGAACACCTATTATTGCAAATAAGCTGGGCGGAATCCAGAAAGATGGCAGAAAAGATAAGAAAGGGATGATTGACCACTACCAGTTTCTAGCACAAAGCCACAAGGAAATCCTTACGGATTCCTCAGAAAGAAAGCTTCATACTTGCCGAAAAGTTCGTTCTCGTCCGGAGGTCGAACCCGGTAAACTTCATAGTGCCCCACGTGCATACGAAAGGTATACAAGTGCATGACAAAAAGAAGATTTAAATATTACCCGTTATTAAACAGTTTGTGCTTGTCCTCGTTTACTTCTTTGTACAATTGTTCGCGCTAATCTTTCTAACATCACGCATGCCAAACCGGCTAACCCAGCAATTTGTACTTCATAAATTTCAGTTTGATAGCACATAAAAGAAGAAAAGCAGCGGTATAGCACTGCATGGGCCCCGATTCTCGACCTGAACCTACTCGGCCCCTGGCCCGGCGCTAGTCAGCGTTTAAAAGCGCGATCTCGACCCGGTGACTCAAAACATATCCGCGCCTGGTCCGAGCCCGGAAAAAATATTTCATCCGCCGGGCCTTACCCGATTGAAATCCGCCGCGATTTTGTGCCGTTTTTTGCTGCCTCATATAATGGTGAAGACATGACGTACGTTGTTGCACCGCAAAAAGGTGGCATCAGGGTACTTGGTCAGTCGGGGGTAAAAGGTGCGGGAGCACATTTCGACCTATTTTCTACAGCATTCGACAGCAAGCATCCATTAGGTGGTGTTAAGGTTTTCTCCTGCCAGCGTTATTCGGTTCAGTCCTAGAGGCTCAGTGAAATTGAGTGCGTGCGCATTCCAATCTGCCTTTTTTTTCTTGACGTGATGTAAGAAGATGTTGACGCACAAACAGGGCGCCGGCTACTCCTTATCCCTTAGAGGTGTCTAACATAGAGCACGTAGGGTCCAAGTCTCTAAACGTAACAAGTCCACAGCACATACAATGTACAATTTAGCCTAAAAACACGAAACACCAATCTGCGTTCTTACATGACCCTCGTCACTCTCCTCCTCGAGTGGCATCGGTCTCGGAGATATCCCTGGAAGTCTTAGCGACGGGTCTTCGCAAGTCACGACGCATAGCACGTCGCTTCTTCGTGGGAGTTCGCGTTCAAATAGCGTGCAATCGGAACAGCTCATCGCTTCTTACCCATTTTGATATTTCAGAAACGTAGGATTGCGCAAAAAACACAGTACATGAAAGAAGAAGACGGCGACACCTGCTAATGCACCAGCTAGCCCCTAAACGTGTGCTAGACTATCATTCTGACATCTAATTTGTGAACAGTTGTTCGTCAGCTAAATTCAGCGAAACCGAATCCGCCAGGAAGTGCGGCGCCCGCTTGCGACAGGAAGGCCACCGTGTGCTGAAGGGTTCCGGTACGGCAAAATGTAAGCCGCGTTTTGACTGGAAGCGAAGAAATGTAGCCTGACTTGGTGAGGGAAATACGAAAGGGTACGTCAATTTCCGTCGTCTGGTTCTGTTTTGAATTTTTAAGTTCAATAACTTCTGTTAGCGAGCGTCCATCTCCAAAATTCTTTTCGCATTGAAGCGGCACATATTCTCAAAATTCGTGAAGGCAACATTTGCCGCAAAAACGGCAGTTTCCTCGTATGGACCCCCCGCCCACACGGACTTTCCGCTCGCGGGCAACGCGACTGCCCACGCCGCGGCTCGAGGCCTTGCACGCCGAGCTGTGGCTCCTGCCGCCGGTCCCTATGTCTCACAGACCTCGAGAACGATGCGGGAGTGGACGTGGGGGGGATCGCATGACCACTTTCATAGACATCACACAACACTGCAGATGGAACACATGCAAATATCCACCACCCCACGACAAACTAAACAAGAAACGGGAGGTTGCCTGGAGGCAACTACAGACACACACGTACCCAAACCCAGCGATCCTGCGCCTCTGTTATCCAGACATTTACACGTCCGACGACTGCAAAGCGTGCGGAGCCAGAGCGACGCTGCAGCACATGCTGTGGGAGTGTACTGGTAGCGAGCAGCAGTCCTTTACGAATCGGGTAGACGTGGCAGTCTCGAACCGCGAGGCGCGATGAGAGGCGGCTCTGCTCAGCCATGACCTCGCCGATCAACTGTGGGCCGTCCGGCACACCCAGGAAGCCGCCCGTGTCCAAGGACTCGAGGCCGTCACCTAGGCTGGGGTGCTTGTAGCCCCGCCCCGCACAATACCGCCGGGCATTGTCAATAAAGTTTTTAATCACTCACTTCATCTCAAGAAGAAACGAGGAACGAGTTGCAACGTAAAACTATGTGGGCGAAATTTTGGTGCTGGGCCCCTTTAAGGGGCCCTGCACTTTAATTAACCCTTTCAGTCCCAGTGATTCCAATTGGAATCATAAATTATGTAGGTCAGTCAGCAAGCATCTGGTAAAGATAAAGCGTTGTTATTCCTCAAGAGCCCGTATTTAGCATCTGCCCTACATGTGGTGTCAACATGGTACACACAATACAGCGAGGTCACGTCTGAACGAAGAAATTACAGAAGCGGTCGTGCTGTTCGCGCATTTCGCTGAGGCAGCGTCTTCTTTCACCGTGCAGAGATAGGGCATTTATTTTAGTTCTGCGCCAGAAATTTGAATTTTGGCTATTGGACATTATGCTATCCTATCTAGATAACATTTTAAGTAATAAATGAACTAAAAATTATGGAATTATTATTAAATAATAATTATTTATTAAATTAATTGGCACATTAATTACTCTTCACTGAAAAGTGTGAACAAAGAGTTTTTCAGTTTTTTTTGGACTACCACCATTATGTGCATCTCCAAATGTGAAAACTAGTTGCTTATATTGAAAATAGTAAATTCGGGACTGAAAGGGTTAAGGTACCCTGCAATTCCAGGTGGTGCAGGCCACCTTTAAGGGAGCCCTGCAACACCCGCAATTTACTAATAATTCTCAAAGTCCGCTAACAATCGCTCTCTCTCTCCTCTTCACAAATGATGCCATAACCCCATAGTCCACGTCCATTGGCTGATTCGAGCATCGTGAGCTGTATAGTAACCACGGTCGCCGCGGGATGGCGCCACGTGCCGGTGCGCGTGATCGCGGTAACAGTGAAAGTAAGGGGCGCATTGGAAAGAGAAAAAAAAAAGTGCTGAAAGTCATGACGCACGCTGACGTATGAACGAAGCTTCGTAACCCCTTGTCACCCTCCTCGTCCCTAAAAGTAGCTTTCAGCGCACTCGATGGTGCAAAAGGAGAGACAAAGCGCATATAGCGTGCGACACATCCTTGTAACTCCGATCGTACTTGACCGTAGTAGTAGTAGTAGTAATAGCAGTAGTAGTAGTAGTAGTAGTAGTAGTAGTAGTAGTAGTAGTAGTAGTAGTAGTAGTAGTAATAGCAGTAGAAAAACTTTATGGATTCTAAAAATTTTGGAACAGTTGATTCGCTAGGCAATAAACTTTTTACAGCGAAAGCTGTTATGAGATCCCAACAAGGGCCGTTTCTGCGCCGTAGTTGTCCGCCGCCGCCGGTGTCCGTAACCACTATCGCTCGAAATAAGAAAAAAATCTAAATAAATAAAAATTACCCACGACAGAATGGGAATCGAACCCGGGCCCTTTGCGTGGCAGCCCAGCACTCTACCACTGAGCTATGACGGTTTTTTTTTCTTTAATGCATGCTTGAAACTGCGTTGCAAACTGACCCTATGAAGTCTTCATGTCGGGTAAGGAATCGCGTTAACATGGTTGTAAAGCTTTTCAGAACAGTAAAGTAACAACCGGGCGTCACACAATGCGAATTGCGTAACGAGTGGGTCGTTCAATGTTCCAACCCATTACAAAAGCCTTAGGCATAATGCCTCATCATCTTCAGCCACAGCATCAACAGAGTGCACATAATGCGTTACAAGTGTGTAGCGGGTACCGCGCTTTTCCGAAGAATGACGAATAATGGCATAGTGGACGCTTGCCCACTACAGAAAAATTATGATGATTTATGGCGTAGAGGGTACCATGCAAGTGTGCTTGTAGTGTTGCCCCAAGAGTTAAAAAAAAAAGCTCTAGAAAGGCCGCTGTTCCAGCTTTCGCTGCGAGTGTGCTGCGCGTTCCGCGCAGGCCTGGCGGTTTTTTTAAAGGGACCCTGGAACGGTAATTCGAAGCTTTGTGAGCGTTTAGACTAGAGCATCATAAAACCATTGGTACCACAAATTTAGCGACACGCCGTGTACCAAGGGGGGCCACGGACAAATATATCATACCCTCCTTCTCACCCCTGCCTTGCCTCCTGAAATCATGAGACACGCTGGCATCGCTGGCAATCGCAGAGCTCTCGTGAGTGCACTCGACAATTTGAGCTTCGCCCAGTCAGAGATTGCACGCCGACAGGTTGCGCGCAATCTCGGAGACCATAGCCCAGTGCGCCCGGCAGCACGCACGCCGTCTGGCAACAGAGACGATCGCGGAGTGGTTGATATCTGCTCCGAGAGGTGCCGGGACCCTACCAACCGATCTCTCCTACGCGCACACCACAGCCAATCAGATCAGCAGCCACGGTGACCTCGTGCGCCCACTGCAAGTCGTACTGCGAATGGGCGGTTGAAAACGCGTTTGGCTGAGCCGCAGTGATCTGCAACTATTCGCAGCTTTAAAGCGTTGTAATAAATTACACAGTTTACGCAGAGAGCTTAAAACAGTCTGTAAATGACCCTTAGGACTTGGTCTACCGGCCTACTGTATTTGTACAAAATCGTCAAAACCGTATCAGGGTCCCTTTAAGGAAAGTGTTCGATGAATACTTGAAAAAGCGTCGCATGGCCCCTTTAACTTCTTGCAAGGATGCAAAGCCGCTTATAGTAAATGATAATGAGGTCGATGGTCATGTAAGAGCGCCTAGTTGCGATGCAGGTAAATTTAGTTTGGCTTGGCTCACAATCTCAAGACTTCACGTCTTTTCAGACTGCAAGTGCGTTATTGGAATACAATTATTCGTGAACGGCAGCGCTCGCTGGGAAACCCTGTTTTGTCATGTTGTCCGTAAAGTTCGACCTTGTAGGACAGAAGCGCCTAAAGGACCAGGGAAAGCAAAATGTAAAGCGCTCCATTGCACCGAAATCAATGAACTCGGTGGACAATGGACAAGTAGCATCCTTGATCGCTGGAACTGTGTTTAAAGGCGAAAGCTTTTAATGTCTCATACTCGGGGTGTTTGGTGACCGGTGTACGGTCCCCTGGCACGGTGCCCTCTCCCCCTCACGCACTCTCAGCAATCACGTGATGGCACTGCGGCCATACAAAAAAGAAAAAAAAAGAAAAAAAAGAAAACAAATAACAGAAAGAACACAAACAAAACTAAAAAAAGACATGGCATAGTCGGTCGAATGGCCACAGGCTTTCGCCGATCACACTTTGGAATTTACAAAGTGTCCTTCAATTTTTTTTCCACGTATAGTGCCCTAAAAACCAAGGGGAGGGGGGGGGGGCAAGGACAGGCCGTCGTGAGAAGCACGATATTGCTTCATTGTCGCTTTTGCACCCATGGCAAAGCTTTTGATCTTTCGTACTTGACCGCAGAGGCCTACCTTCCCTCCCCAGTGGATAACCTCCGCACCAGAATTGCCAGATCGGAATCAGAATCATTTTATTTCAACATCAAATTTCGACCAAGCTCACAGTCATCACAAAAAAGCCACCAAAAAGCAGGGCGACTTTTGTGAAGAAGCCCAAAATAAGCGGATATTTAGTTTTTCCCATTCTTGAAAAAGTTTGTAGTTATAATAAAAAAAAAAATGTGACTCAAATAGCAAGGAGAGCTGAAAAAAAAAAAAACTGCGTTACATGTATTGTGCAGCAAAAAAAAAGTTCACCGAGGAATACGACCCTGTCTAAGGCGATTTCTGGGCACAGCTCAGTGTTGGGGCAAGGCCAACTGTGTTTGAAATGCTGGCTTTTCGCAATGTATCGACTATGCCATAAATCATAATTTCTTTGAAGTAGGAGAGCACCCACTGCGCTATTATTCGTCTTTTTGTGGATAAGCGAGGTGCCCGCTACGCATCGGTAAGGTACAATGTGCGCTTTGTGGATTCCGCATGTGGCTGATGACGATGAAGAATTATGGCTCAGCACTTTTCAGCGAGTGGGAAGCGTTTAACAGCACACTCGTTGATGACTGGTTGTTAATTATCTGTTCTGCTCCACTATATTACATAGATTAACTCGATTCCTTGCCCGACATGACGCCTGTATAGGGTTTTTCTGCAAAGGAGTTTTAAGCACCCATGCAGCTCTGTAATAAAGAAAAAGAACAGCGTAGCTCTGTGGTAGAATACTCGACTACCACGCGGAGGGCCAGGGTTCATATCCCATTCTTCTTCGAATCATGTTCTTTCTTTGAATCAAAAATTTGAAGGACACTTTGTACATTCCAAAGTGTGTACGGCGAAAGCGTGTGGCCATTCGACTGGCTATACCATGTCTTTTTTCTTTTACACTCTCAGTGGGATAAAACACAAACCGAATGTGCGCGTGTTTTCTTGTTTAATTTTTTACCGCGAGTCGCACCGAGACGCGAGACTGATCTTGCTCCGTCCGCATGCGTTCGTATTTTCTCGCGCTTTGCGCATCGTACAAACGCCATCCGCGTTCGAGCGCTTAAATTGACTGACCCTTTGCAAGTTCCAAAGTGTGTTGCGCGAACGCCTGTGTCCATTGAGACGGCGTCGATCAGAATGATTCCAAACGCTGGGCACAGCGACGCTACGCAAGCAAAGCGCGAGCACTGTAGAGTCCGACGCGACCGGCGTCCGTTTGCGCACCCCGGCGGCCACCTGGCTCCGTGCCAGGGCTCGGACGGACGGACGACGGATGGACGTGAGCATGAGACATTAAAGGCTTTCGCCTTAGGCCTAAATGTTGGAAAATCTTGTGCTGCGATTGAAAAAGAGGGCTAGAGGAAAAGCGGGTTTAGGCTGCATGGTGAAACATCCTGATCCCGCCGTTTCCTGCTCCGTTGGTGTGGTCTATAGGATTTCCCTCTCCTGTGAAAAGGTGTATATTGGCCAGTCGACAAATTCATCAGAGGAAGACTTCGACAGCACAATAATACTTTAAAGGGAACGCCAACGTCACACCTTTCGGCCCATTGCAGGTCATGTGGGTGCAATCCGTTTTTCAGTAACACTGTTATTATGCGGAAACACTAAGACAAAAGGGCACGTGAACTCGCTGAAGCGTTCTTTATCATAAACAACGGTAATGATTGTATATATGAACCGTCTGTTTGTATACAAGATTGCGAGGTTCGCAAGCTCAACCATTTCTTTGACGTCACCTAAATTTTCTGCGCACGCATGCGTTGGTTTTCGTTGTGCTCATTTTTGTTTCATTAGACCTCATTTGTTAAACAGTGCTCGCAGTGTGTCCTCTCACTCTTGTGCTCTGTCTTGCTCGCGCAGATTTTTTTTACAACTACCACATAAATCTTATTTGACCCTGGGCATGTTTTTCTAATTTTATTTTTTCATGTCTATCAGTTACGCCACCAACGGCGACGGTGGCGGCAAGGGCGACGGTGACGCCGCTCAACGTCGGAGCGGGCACCTAATGCTTCGCTCTACAATACGCGCCACCAGGAATTGAAAGCACATATTGTGAGCATTATTCATGGGCTTCATCTTCTCATCCGCGCATACTCATCATCACCACTGTGGCCCGTGTTGTGGGGCTCAGGCTCGGCGAATTAAAGGAAGAGTCTTGCGAACTAAACGTTGCTTCACAATATTTGCCTTTTAACATTGCCTCCCGGGTAGTCTCCATTCGGTTGAATGCACGTTTGCCAGCGCATGATTAACATTACGTGTTGATTCACCCAGCGTACGTTTGACTTCAACACTCAACCACCCAGAGTCATCGACTAACGCGCTATTAGTGAATGCGATAATCACTAAAATAATTATATTTTCCTGAAAAATGCAAATAAGTCTCCAAAAAACGGGACAAGCGACTGGAAATTCTACAAGCGATTCGGCTGGAAAAGAAGCCGAAGTCCGCCTATTATAAGCTCAACTCGCCACTCTTCAGCGCTCGTATACGACCCTGACCTTAAACGTTCATGTACTTTCGCAGTTTCGCCAATGTCGAGGCCGCACTTCCGAACGGTTTCAATGGGTGCGAGACACGAGACCTATATACGAGCACACTGGATGCTCTGCCATCGGCCACCTGGGACGATATCGAATGGCTACGCAGTCTCTCGAAGCTACCTGTAGTCGTCAAGGGTGTCCTCACTGGTAAGTTCATCGTTTCCAGATTCAGCGCGGTAGAAAGTTGGAAGAACACGTTGGTTTTTACTCATGGCGTTAAGAGGCGCGAAAGAGACGGCTACACAGAATAACAAAAAACAAAAAGGAGAACTCTACACTAGCCGTGTAAAGCTTATGAAACAGCGAAGCTCGTTGACCTTCGGGGCTTAACGTTGCCTTCATGGCTGATGCTAGGTCTTTCCTTGGCGTATACAAAATAGAGTCGAACCGCCGCCTGTTGCCGACCATGCAGAATGTCCAAACTTCAACGCCAGAACTAACATGCAAAGCTGGCTGTGGCACCCCAGGTATCAGCGCGGGCCTTTCGTCACTCGTACTCCGCTCGCGCCACGCCGTGAAACTCGGCGCGGCAGCCGTGCGGACTGTCTCCGTCGGTCGGCGCGATGGTGCATTCAGACGACGGACCAAATCCGGATGTGGAGTCGCAGACGGCGCGTCACGTGACCTCCCATCAGCGATTCCCTTCATCCGTGTCTCGTCCGCGTGGCTCGCGGACGGATGAGCCCAACCTGTTTTTCACATCGGGATCCTGGCGGCGGAACGCCGCAGCTTTAGCGGGCAAACAAGCTGGCAACCAGTACACTTTTCTTCTGCTCGAGCCGTACGGCTGTCCTCGCAGTTTATTTCAACTCTAATGACGCTTAGTTCAGTTATTTCTGGGGCCGTATTCCAAGGCGATCACCTTTGAGATATCTATCAATTTTAATGCGCACTGATTGGCGGGTTGGAGGGTAGGTTAGTTGTGGCTTTAATCGTTGCACACGCATGATTCTGAGGCAGGCAAAGCGGCGGTGTCGCCGATAGCGGTAGTCTCAGAACACGGCCAGTGTTTGAGCACTGATTATACGGTAAAGATGCGAGCCAAGAGAAGGAAACATAATGTGCAGCATTGCAATGTGCACTGTGGGTACCTGTTATCCGTAAAAGAACAAAAACTGCCGATATCGGCGATCATGTATCCTCCCTTCGTACGCGGTGCACCACGTGCGAACGCAGCGAGGTCAGTCTTCAGCAGCTCTAGTAAAGCAGGTTTTTCTTCCAATCCAGCCATTCCTCCAACAACACCATTTTCACCGAAACAAATCACAGCCCTCTACAATGCTCGATGCTTGTCAAATCACTCTAAAAGCACGGCGCGCTTCGCGTTCTGTAGGCCGCCATGTTGAATACTCTCAAACCGGTCTGCTGGCAGCAGCTGCAGGTCAGCGGAGAGGCTGCGGTCGAGAGTAATCCGGCTGTTTTCTCCTAGGGCACCGTCCGTCGTGTGGATGCGCCTGCAGGCGGATCATCCGCGGATTAGCCGTCCGCGTCCACGACAAATCCGGATTCGGTCCGTCGTCTGAATGCACCATAAGAAACGGCACGGATGGATTTTCGCGGGCAAGCACCTTTTAAGTCGACCTTTACGAGCTTCGCTCTTAAAAAAAACATGGCTGATCCCTCTGTCATAGGAATCTGTATAACACGAAAGTGAAACGTGTCCTTACAGAAGTAGTCGAATGTTTACTGCACATTGATATAAGAGAGCTTGCACAATGTCTATTGGTGTGTTGACAGTTATAGCACCCTTTAACGTGGATGCATCCAAGTTGACGCTTGATGGTACATCTGTATCCCGACGACTAATGTCTATGATGAATGATTAAAGATACCCTTGTGTTCATAGATGCTTGTGGTAGCTGTACGGTGAGAGCGGAGTCATTGAAAGCGGTGTGACAGCCAGAAGAGCGTCAATGATTGGGCGCCGAACTTGGGCTAAGGTCGCCTACTCGCGGCATGTTAGAGTTATCGAACGCTGCCCGACCAGAGGGAAACGCAACTCGCGTGGTGTCTTCCCCGTTGGCCGGCTGCGATTTTTCGCGGGGCGAGCGAGGAACATGGTTAGGGACGCGGAGTTACGGCCACACGACGCACTCGCGCGTCGCACAGCTATCTTTGGTATGGACGGATGCTACGAGTGCGGATGCTAGAGGTAAGGTCGCCACCTGGCAGTGTGTTAATGCGTCGGCAAAATTGCACGTTTACTATTCGAAACACGGACGCGGACGTGGAGAATGGGACGGACGCGGAGAAACAACGCTTTGAAGAAACTCATTGTGCATTTCACGGCCATAATGCATTACTTAGAAAGACCACGGTGAGAGGACATTGGTAGATATAAAAGGCTTGTTTTTAAAGCTTGCAAAGTATGTGACCGTGGCGCAGTAGATAGCGTGCCTGGCATCTGTTGTCGCGGACCTAAGGGTCGTAGGTACAACTCCCCGTTGAGGGAACTTTTTTCTTTGTCTTCTGAGCATGTGTATTTTTTCGACGTCATTTCCGTGACGGAAATACGTCACTCGAATCTTGGTGGACCCCAGCATAAAACACTTTCGTGTTCAAAATGCCCCCACCTCCCCGAAGGGAATCGTGAGGAAATGCGAATGCATTTGGCGCGCGCTTCACTCCATTTATATATGGTGGTTTTGGTTCGAAGAAGGAAAAGGCGCCTAATTTCTGCATCCCGGTCGGGAGCATGGCGCAGCGCCTGTTTTTTTTCCTTTCTTTTTTTTCTTTTACATTTATATATATATATATATATATATATATATATATATATATATATATATATATATATATATATATATATACGTGCGAGCGAGCGGACGGGAGAGTGGGGCGCAGGGAGGAGAGAGCGAATGGCGAGAGAAGGAGTGGCGAAGCACTGCACCTACCCTCTCCTACACTCTCTCCACACACGCGGGAGCTCCGCCGAGCTCCCGCGATGCGAGCGCCCTCACACACCAGAGCGCGCTCCTCCTCTCCACTCACTCTCCGCCACTCCGCCCTCACCACCTGCTCCGGTTGCTAGGGGCGAGGATAAGCGCGCGCGCCCGCAGTTGTTGCTATGGGAGAGGGAGTGAGAGCGGAGAGATGCGGACACCGACGGACGCCTGACATGCCCCGACGGTGCTGTGTTTGCGAAGCATAACGGTGCTGTGTTTGCGAAGCCGGTTTGTCGCTGATATGCATGAGGGTGCATATCCCCGAATAAATGTTTTAAAACCTTAATCCTTGAAGAGGCTGCATGGACAGGCTATATAAATAGATACAAGAACAGAGCGATAAATTGATCTTAATGTCCATGTGATCAATATTGCCAGCCTTCAGCCTGCTTAGCGGGAGAAAGAGAGATAACTTTTTGTGAGGTCATTGGAAGGATGTTGGGTGTACTTTTAGTTCATGACTGCGGGGTTGAGATAGGAGAGAACATGGTACTGCCTTTCTATATCCATTCCAGCGTTACGTGAAGCAGTTTCGAGAGGATGCAGCTGCCACGTGTGCACTGCACGCCGACAGCAATCTCTAAAAAAACAGTTAAATTCATCTGCTGTACGTATGACCGCAGTTCAGTCACTAAGCCAATCTCTCAGCGTGGCCTATCTTCTATAGCTGATCAGCATCATGTACGTCGTCGAAAGTTCTTCTTTGAGCTAACTAAATGTCACTACAACATCGACACGTCTCACCTTCTCACGTATTCAACAGGTTACGCTACCAGGTGTGGATACTCACTAGCTCTGAGCCCATTTACTGCACGTGTCAATAGCTTCAAGTATTCTTTCTTTTTAGAATACTGCAATGAAACAAGCTATATGATAAAATTAAGACACCAGACTCACTATGGCAATGCGAAGCACACCTTAACTGACGAGCATTTTTATTCTAAGATCGCTTGGGTGTTTTTTTTTTAAATCATTTTGCGTTGTATTTGACTGCCCGGTTGCTTTCAAATTGTTAGAATAATATTAGTACTTGCCTTTTTGTTCTGTGCTTCCGAAGCACGAGTGAAGCTCCTTGAGTGTTGTTCCTCCTGTTATTTTTTTTTGTTTTGCGGACTTATGTATCGAACACATCGCCAAGATCTTGCATAAGATTGCAGTTTCTATGAATACGGAAGTAAATGAACATGTAGCTCCTTCAAACCTTCCATCCAACTTCGTACTTTGGCAGCTTCACTGGTTAGGGAGCAACTGCGATGTTTATGTAGAGGTTTCATCTTACAGTACAAAATCAAGCAGAAGCTCCACAATGAAGAGCGTATCTGTAGAATGTGTTGCCAAAATCCGCATGTCGTGCAAGGAAAGGGTACTACAGTGTTTCATTTACACTGATAGTTGTTCTCTTTACTATGAACCATAAAGCGAACCTCCTCCAAAAAAAGAAAAAGAAAGAAATCAACCGCTACCACACACAGAGAATGCAGGACGCAAGGAAAGTGCAAGTCGAAGCGTCTTGCCTTCAGCTCACGCGCTATTTGCGCTGTTTTCGTCAAATAAGACACAGCATACTGTGTGCTTATGTACAAGTTTTTTTTTGGATTGCAGCCGAAGCGGCACTTGCAGCGCATCGGCATGGTGCAGCAGCCGTGATCGTATCCAACCATGGCGGCCGCCAATTGGACGGAACTCCGGCCACGGTGAGTGAAGCATCTATGAATGACCAATGACGACTGAAATAGCGCTCGACAAGACATGCAGAGCATTGAAACTCAGCTGTTATAGCATCGAATATATATGCATTTCCAAGAGTTGAAACAAACAAACATACATACAAACAAACAAACAAACAAAAAAAACTACAAAAAAAAACGAGTAATTTGCCGATGTCGCCCGAAAGTACAGTTCTAGGGAGAACTGCAAACGTAGCCTTTCCCACAATAAAACTCTGCGCTTAGGCTTCACATAGTGAGGACATTCCAAGAGAGTTTTCATCTGGGCAGAATCTCCTGTGTGAGTTGCATGGGAAGTATTGTGTTGGTATACGTAGCTGTCGCTAATAGCACCATGCGCCACGCACTGCCGTGTTCACGCTAAGCATGCACACGATTGTACATCTACAGCCGAGGCGACACTGCCGATGCGTAGTGTTCGCGTGGCACCTCTTTCTAGTTCATAGTGAAGGTGGCACAAAGGCAATATACGAATATCTTTCACAATAGAAAAAATTCCAAAATCTTGATCAGTTTCTTCATAATGAGAAAAAATTTGGACTTTATTCACGACGACCCACTGCGGTGGTCTTGCGGTTATGCTGCTTGACTGTTCAACCGAAGGTCGCGGGATCGAATGCCGGCCGCGGCGGCCGCATTTCATTGCAGGCCAAATGCTAAAGGATCATGTGCTTAATTCTGGTGCATGTAAAAAAAAGAAAAAGAAAACCCAGGTGGTTGACATTTCCGGTGCCCTCCACTACGACGTGTCCGATAATATATTGCGGTTTTGGGACGTAGTAAACCCCAACATTTATAATTAATAATAACCTAGCGTGCACGCTGATAATATTGATACTAACAGCCTGTGCGATTTCAGATGCCAAGGCCCGTATATTCTTTGACAGCCATTTTTGGCAACATCATAAGCGATATTTCACGAGACAGGCATGTAGTACCAGGCGCGTTGGCATCTACGAGCGACAATGCTTCTGGTTTCTGCCTTCTCTCCTTTGGAACAATGACAAGAGACGGCGAATAAGGATAAAAGAAAGGCCAAAAGGCTAACCAGGAGTGAGCCCGCTAGGCTACCCTGCACAGGGAAAGGGGGAGGGAGAAGGAAAGTTAGAGAGGAGGAGAGAGAAAGCCACTGTTGCCGCCGACGTAACAGCAATTACGCTTGACACCACAGATCGTGAGTCACTACCATGGCTGAAATTAGAGCAGCGCATTCATTGCTTTACGCAACTTGTAATAATAATAATTTGTTGGGGCTTAACGTTCCAAAACCACCATATGATTATGAGAGACGCCGTAGTGGAGAGCTCCGGAAATTTAGTTCACCTGGGTTTCTTTAATGTGCACCTAAATCTAAGTACGCAGGTCTCAAGCATTTTCGTCTCCATCGGAAATGCGGCCGCCGCGGCCGGTATTCGATCGCGCGACCTGCTTACCCAACTTTTATGTAACTTGTATGCGTGGTCCCATTCACCCAGAGTCTTGTCGACGTGAAGCCATGGTGGTGCTGCTAGCGTCCTCATGTAATGGCCTTCAGAAAGCAAAATTCTATAAGCCGCCGGCTGCCGTAAACTCCTGCCGCTGACCTCGTGAGAACTCGCGAAAGCGACCGTGCCCCCCAAAAGTGATCGCCACGAAGTACCTTCCCAGTACGACAGCCTGACGACAGCTCCGTTGTGCAATCAAAATAACCGCACCCATGGTGCGTAGCATTGCGGTACCGGCCGCCGAGTATGCATCTACCACAGGGGCGCAGCCAGATATTGTTTTCGAAAGGGGCGGGGTGGGGGGCGGGGGAGCTGTAGAATTAACCTTTATGTTGTTCGTTTCTCCCCCTGTCCTTATTACCTTTATGAAGTGGGTTGCTGTGTGTGTAGTTGTGCGTGTACGCATACACGTGCAAAATTGGAACGTTTCGTAGGGGGGGGGGGGGGATACCACCTAACAGTCCCCCCCTCCATCCCCTCCGCTCTGGCTCATAAATGTAAAAGGGGATTGCAAGACACGCGAGCAGTGCGGTGCGCTGCTTTTATCGCGCTCTGACTTTGGTGGCAATAAAAAAGTCACAGTTTCGCCACAAGGGCGAAGCAATGAATGCGATAGCGAGAAATTTGAAAGACAAACGAAGAACTACGAGCAGATCCATACTTGTAGCGCACCGCTCAAGCACAAAGAAGGACGCTCGACCAGAATGCGCAGGTATAAACAGAACAAGCGTTGACTAACAACTGTCACAATTGTTACGGCTTTGTGTTTGAGCAACGCGCTGCAAGTGGCGACATTGCAGAACCCGGCGCTCTTAGATACTTCTTTTTCTTTTAAATTGCGGTGCGTGGAGGGACCCCTCTGTGTCTCCTGCCACGCGGTGGCGTCTGACCCAAGGTGTTCCCGGCGTTCTTTTTTTTTTTTTCGTTCCACATTACCAGTGGGTTTGGAAAGGGGCCACATTTTGTGCGCGTCTCAAGGGCAGTTTTCGAATTGAAAGAAAACGTAGGAGCGCTGCGTGATAGAAAACACTCTCAAGCTCCTCGTAGATCTGCGTGCCACCAGAGGTAAATGGTGTATATAAATACCTCGCCCTAATTAGGCCGGAATATGAATGGCGCGTGGTTGAGTTGTCTAACGCAGCGCACTGCGGAGCGAGGGGCACTCGTTCGATTCCCCGGTCGGGTGCTTCGGAACTTTTTTCTTCTGAATTACTTTTCTTTCTGCATTTATATATTATATATATATATATATATATATATATATATATATCCGGGACATGACGGCGACGGCAAAAATCCGCCCAGGGTGTCCATTTAATTCCAATCGTAATAAAAGATGCTAGAGTGGTTCTTCATCGTATCATGGACGACTCCATTGGCTTTTTACCACCATCAAGGCTGCCACCGCTTGGAAAAACATGCGAAACAGCAGAGATTGTATAGATGCCGCCCTCTGTGCTTTTCTTTCAATCGCCACAGCACGCAGCAATACGCAACGCTCCTGTTATACATGGAAGCCACTGACACAACCTTTGCAGATCGATGCCCTTCCCGAGATAGTGGCCGCCGTGGGTGACAAGATGGAGGTGTACCTGGACAGCGGAGTGCGCACGGGCGCCGACGTGGTCAAGGCGCTCGCTTTGGGAGCTCGCGCGGTCTTCGTGGGACGCCCTGTGCTCTGGGGACTTGCGTATGACGTAAGCCAGCTCAGTGTTTCAAACGAAGCGTGTTATGGGTTTCATATTTTGGAAGCGGCGTTGTCGTACGCGAAAAACTCGGCGCTGGCCTTGTACAGAAGTGTGGCCATCGTAGGTGCGCGGTCACATTCATTTTTGTATGCGCCGTTTTGCAATAATGACCGTGGGCTTGCCGGCGATCATGAGTTTCTGATATTCCATCTCATCTTTTAGCGAGCTCACTTCAAGTTTCATGTTGGCACATTTCATTATTGCCTGGATATTAATGCCTCACCTCCCGATCCGGCGCCGGCGCCTGAATGTGGTTCATTAGACAGGATACCAACTGCCTAGGTGAGCCCTCATGCCATGCCCGCTGCCAATTAGAAACGTTTTGCTTCTGCAGGGGATAGAAACAAAGACAGAAAGAAACAATCATAGAAAAAAACGGGAAGGAAAGAGAAAGGGAGAAGGCAGGAAGGCTAAAGAGCGGCGGTATTTTGTAAGCGTTCTATCTGGAATGGGGGAGGGATCGAACAAAAGGACGAGAAGGAGCTAACTGCCAGTAGGCGAGCTGAGGGAATTCAGAAATGCTTTCAACGCATGAAAAAATATAGAATTAATACAGCTCAGCATCAGTATTCACAGGCATTGTTTTTCAAAGCTTGAGATTGCAGAGCGGGATGACTTTGACAATTTATTTGTGTTAATGTCTTGAGTGGACGCTAGGTGGTGTCGCAATTTGATGAGTCGTTCGGTGGTGATTTTCGGCGCGGGATTGGGGTAAGCTAGGCGCAAAACAGGCTAATTCGATTCTCCGGGCTCAAGCGCATACATTTCAATTCAACTCACGTCGTCCGGAGACCATTTCGTATCCATTCTATCGATAGAACGCACGGAGGAAATGATAGAATGGTGCCTCTGCCCGTTCTATGCACATTCCGTGGCTGTTCTCACGTCTTGACCATCAGAATAGCCTCGACCGATCCCGTGTGGCTCCGTCTCGTCCCTTTGTTCAATCCCTCTCCTGTTCTAGATTGAACGCTTACAAAACAGCTCCCCCAGAAAGATTTCCGGTTGTGTTGGCAGCTAGTGCAGTCAATAAAACAGAAATAAAAAAAAATGCCCCCACCTCCCCGAAGGGAATCGTGAGGAAATGCGAATGCGTTTCGCGCGCGCTTCACTCCATTTATATATGGTGGTTGCAGTTCGAAGAAGGAAAAGGCGCCTAATTTCTGCAGCCCGGTCGGTAGCACGGCGCAGCGCCTGTTTTTTTTACAGCGAAAGCTGTATATGGCTAGGAGAAACGAAAAACCGTTCGGCATCTGTGTCACGAGCGGTCTCCATTGGCTGTGCTATCAGTTACGTCGTTCTGAGCGTCGTACCAAAGCTCGCGCGCCATTGGCGCGCGCGCTGTGGTACGACGCTTGCAAGGTCAAACGCTTGCAGCCACGGCGCGCCCTCTGGCGCGCCGAAGAAACGGCGTTGCGTGCAGAACAGCGTCGACGTGATTGCGGGAGCGCGTTCGCCGGGGCGAGCGGCCTCTTTGGGTGAGAGTTTCTCCAGCGGCACTTTGGCTTCGGCTGCGACGTCTGTGACCACCTGTGGTTCGACCACAACCTGGCAACGATAATTGTGGAAGGCTTCAGTGCAGCGTCGGGTTGAACCCACTGCTAAACACCGGGGCCGCACATTTCAGCTTCGCTGGTTAACAATTTGTACGGAGTGCTTGGGCGGTGATTTTTTTTTTGCTTTTGTTCTGTCTTTTCTTCTTTTTTTTGTTTATTTTTTATTCTTTTTGTTCTTTTTTTCCTTTTTTTTCTTTTTTTTTAATTTTTTTTAAATTATTTTTTTTTCATATATAGCTCCGCCGAGCTCCCGCGATGCGAGCGCCCTCACGCACTTGAAATGCATTCGCATTTAAAACTGGAGATGCGTAAAGCACGCAGCGATGGAGCGGTGTTTCCTACTGGAACATGCCAATCGCTGCTAATGGGCAATGAGAGACAGAAGACTCCGACTGGACACAGAGACCCGCAGTCGGCTTTTAGTTAACGCGCACGCTGCGAATTTTTATTGTTCAACAACGCACAGGAGAAATCTCCCACCGGCACCACCTTGGAGGTCAAGATCCATTGCCATATATACGGGATGGACAGTGAACGGTTGTGCAGCGCGAGCAGTCGGTTTTTTCAACCAAGAAACTCGCTAGCAGACGCTGCCTGCGTCGGCGTCGCGAGGCGAGAGAGGGGGGTAGCGTAGGAGAGGAGAGAGAGAGGGGGGGGACGCGCATGCGCAGTGGGGGTGTGGACGCTGTGGGCAGGGATGCCTAGAGGAGGGAGGGGAGAGCGTATTAGAGGAGAGAGAGGGGGGACGCGCATGCGCAGTGGGGAGCGCGGGGAGGGATGCCTATAGGAGAGAGAGGGGGGGGAGCGTAGGAGGGGAGAGAGGAGGGGAGGGCGCATGCGCAGTGAGGGTGTGGTTGCCGCGGGGAGGGATGCCTAGAGGAGAGAGAGGGAGAGAGGAGGTTTTTTATTTATATTTTTTTAAAGGGCTTGCGCATGCGCAGTATGGGTGGTCACGCCGCCCACCACCACCACCGGATTAAGCTTCGCCATAAGATGCTTCACATCTAACACCTGCCGGCGCTTACCTCCTCAACCTATCCTCCTCCTCCGCGGACAACGCTGGACAAAGCCGGACAACGCCGGACAACGCCGGATGCCTGACATAGCCCGACTATGAAATGCATTCGCATTTAAAAGTACAACTAGCGTTGAAATTTGGGAGAGTCGATGCGGGATGGAGGTTACAGGAGGTACGGGATGCAGGCTGCAGTTTCAGGATTTAGAATTTCAAATTAAAAGCAGACCATTTATGTTGGGCATACTATCCTAAGGCCAAGAAACCGCCGCTAAATTATGCTTCAGCTCACTCGAAGGTGCTAAAAATGGCCATAGCTTTCACCGCCTTGCAAGTGGCGCTGGAAAAGTTCTGTACTGATTAAATGCAAAACAGCTTCCTTGAACAGGCAGAAACGTTAAATGAGTATCCGGACCACGTGACAGCCACTGTTTGTATTAAACTGGCCCGTGTAATAAAAGAAAAATAATGGAAGCTACATGGAGGCGGTAAGAAGCTCACCGATGAGCACATAGCGGCGGTGATTCCATACGTTCATGTCCTCTCGCATGGGTTAAAGAAGATAGTAACAAAGTAGGGCATATGCGTAGCCCTTTTCAGCGCCAGCTAAGCTGTCGAAAGTTTGCAGTTTAGTGAGCCAAAGGAAAGAATCTTCCAGTATCACACAGGAGTGTCATGTACAACATAAGAATAAATGCGTGCCATGCACGGTAGCCATAGTTTGCAGGTCCCCTTAACGTGGGAAATATATCGGTGATAGCGGCAGATGCATCGATATGAGGTTAAGGGAACACGAATGATCGCTTTCCAACAACCCGGGCTAACACTTGCCCGTGCACTGCCGGGAGTGATTGCGAACCCGTCTTGAATGATCTGACAATGGTGTCAAGGGAAAGCATATACATGGGCCCCAAGACAATTGCGGCCTTCCATATCAGGAGAATGAGAGATGGGTGTATTAGCTACCTCTCTATCAGCCTGTCTGACAAAGGAGTTTGCGTATATGCGCTTCGTGTGCTACAACTGGCTACGTGGCCCTGATTGAAATCCATAACTACTGTCGTTTTTCTTACGTGTTTATTCTTCGACAGTGACACCTCATCCATGCTGGCCACTAAATAGGTTCCTAAATATTTTTCACAGAACCATTTGTCAGCAAAAAAAAAAAGAATACGCTCACATGTGTCAGTGTTACTGCGCAATTTATTTAAAAAATGATAAGTGTGTAGATAACGCGTTTCCAGCATGTGCAGTCAAACACAAAATTTTGAGAAACACTCGACTGCCTGTCCGCGCTACCTGTGGGTGCGCCACTTAACGCGAGCTGGCATCGCCCAGTACATAGGTATCTAGGATTTCGCCCCATCGAAATGCGACCCTAGAGGCCGGAATCCAATCCACAAACTTCGGGTAAGCAGGCAAGCACCGTAACCACTGCACCACCACGGCGGATCGGCGTAAACAAATCTACATATGTAAATCATTTCCCTGCTGCTCAATTTTCTTCTCTGGCCCTCTAGCACCGAAGCCAGACGCTCCCAGTGATACAACGCAGAAGACCTTTAAGAATGTTTCACATGCAAGAAATCGCGTTCATACTGCGTTCAAACTGCGTTTTCCCACATCACTGGTTCGCTGTCAATGTTATCTCGTTCATACACCATTTAGTTCATACGCTGTTCATACAGATATACTGAAGCAAGGCATGTTGTTGGGCTAGTTGGTTCATCGATTTTGAAGGCATTTAAACTGCGAGAAGACGAGAACACGCTAGAAACATAGAACCCGTACACACACAAAGCGCAGCTGTTTGTGAGCTTCGTGTGTGCGCGTATTCTATATTTCTAACGTGTTGTCTTCTTCGCGCAGTTTAAACATGTCTTCAAAATATAGGTAAGAGACCTTAATTATTACTGGCAGCGCTGTTGATGACGCTTATATAACGCCCCTTCTACGAGCCAGTATATACTCCATCGCACGACGCGATGCTGACAGAAGTAGCTCGCATTTCCCAATAAATTGTGACTCGGAGTTTTTTCATCGGTGTTTGCTACCTACCCAATGCTACTTTGTTCTTTGCAGGGCAAGCAGGGTGTCGAAAAAGTGTTGCAGATACTTAGGGAGGAGCTGAAGCGCACCATGCAACTCCTCGGTGAGCTGTTTTCCACTTTTCCGCATTCCACTGAAGGTACACTGAACGTACAGGGGGGGGGGGGGGGGGGCGGGGGGAGGTCAAAAGTTCCCAGGCCACTATCTCATGTATTGCTATGGCAGCGTGGCCTGGACACTTTGGACCACCCCTGTACCTGTAGCGTTTATGAAATTTATTATTAAATAAATTTTAAATATTAAAAATTATATTTAATACAAAGCGACAATCACAGTTACATTACTCACAACACTCTGCGCGCAAGCGCACATTTTGATAACGGGAAAATGATTCAGAAATGTAACTCTTTAGAGATGCATTTTAATATTCCTTTTTTCCCGAGCACCAAGAACCATAAGCTCCTGGAACAAACTATCGAAAGAAGTTGTCGGTAGCCCCAGTGTAGAAGTGTTTATCACTCACTTGAGGAAAATGCGTGCGCAAAGGTGTCCTTACGTTGCTGTATTTGAATCACGGTGTTTCTTGCATTGATTTCATGTTTGCGGTTGCTAATCCCTTGTTGGCGCGTTCCTTTGATGTAGTACTTTTTTTCTTTGAGCTCACTCTTGCTTGAAGTCAAGGGACTCTGAAGTATTCTTAAATAAATAAACAAATAATATATGTAAGTGAAGCTTGCACCTCCGGTCCACCATCGTAGTCGACTGAGGTGTCATGTATCGCGTCCTACCTGAAGGACTGAGGTGTAGTGTATCGCGTCACTCCTGGAGGTTGTCGCTGCCTCCACATTGTGGTGCCCCGATAAAGTCCTTCCTTTCATCAACCAATCAGTCAATACCTTTCCCCACTCTATGACGCCAGTGTCTGCGGCAGCAAGTGAGCACTTCTACCTTGCCTGATTAAGTATATATTTCTGACGTAAGCAATGAGTGAATAAGAAATAAAGTGCACAACATGGGCAGCTATGCGTGGTGATGCACATTTTGCTGCAACAGTGTTGACCTTTGCTTCGCATCGCTGCTGCCACCTTCCTCAACATACTTCAAACGCCCTTACCAAAGCCGACCACCTACGTCAATAACAAAACATGCCGGAAGCCACAAAGAAAGCTTACCTTCATGTAGCTCCAACATTTTACCCCATGGCTCTCCTTGTGCTTTTCCACTTTCATAATCGATGGACCAATGTAAGCACAAACTGCGGTAACGCGCTTTTGCATATATATTAAAACGCTACCATTTTGTTCACTTAATAGAGTGTTTTAATCGGTTATCTGCTTTGCGTATAGCGGAATACAGGAGTGAACTGCTAATGCGCGTGGCCAAAAGACATGGCTGCACAGCCGAAAGCGGTTGCCGTCCACATCGAATCTATCAAGTGGTTATTGTGCACTCTGTAGCTCGTAAGCTCCGGACTGATGCTTTTATTTGCTTTAGGCTCGTGTCCGTAATCTTCGTCAGCAAAATATTCGTGTCCATTCAGCACCTCTTTCGAGAGCCATACTCAAATATTCAATGCTGTAGGCTTAGTGAGTGGTGACGGGCACTTCCCCAATCTCGGAGGACGTAGGTTACGCGTTTTTTTGTTTTTTATCCTCCATAGCTGACACTTTTTGACATGGCGGCAACTATGACACATGCTATCGGCGATTACGCTACGCCGTTGCGACAGCGGAAAAGCGGACAGACTAACAAAACTCTAATTCCACACAATACGTTATCTGTCCTTTTATTGCATAGCAATTAAATTGACACTCTCAGCTGGTTTTTGCCGTCCCCGTCATGCCCCGGACATGTGTACATATATATATATATATATATAATGTATATATATATATATATATATATATATATATATATATATATATATATATATATATATATATATATATATATATATATATATATATATATATATATATATACGCCTCTAAAAAACTGTTTATTGGTGACGTTTCGATCGGAGACCGATCTTCATCAAGACAAAATTTACCAGGCGCCGATGCGCTTTTATATCATCGCCGTGCCGAGAGAAAGAGAGAAAAAAATGAGAAGAAGCGTACATACTGATAAGTGGTCACACGACCACGTGGGCGTACTGCTACATACGCATGGCACCTGTATTTGGAAGAAAAAAGAAACGGTGCAAAAATCAACGAGTGGCCAAAAAAGAGAGAGTGGTCACACGACCATGTGCGCGTATTTCTACATACTTAGACATGAAGAAGTGTTTTCAAAAAAAAAAAAAGGAAAAAAAAAGAAAAATGAGAAGAAGCGTACATACTGATAAGTGGTCACACGACCACGTGCGCGTACTGCTACATGCGCATGGCACCTGTATTTGGAAAAAAAAGACAAAGAAAAAAGAAACGGTGCAAAAATCAACGAGTGGCCAAAAAAAGAGAGAGTGGTCACACGACCATGTGCGCGTATTTCTACATACTTAGACATGAAGAAGTGTTTTCAAAAAAAAAAAAAGGAAAAAAAAAAGAAAAAATGAGAAGAAGCGTACATACTGATAAGTGGTCACACGACCACGTGCGCGTACTGCTACATGCGCATAGCACCTGTATTTGGAAAAAAAAGAGACAAAGAAAAAAAGAAACGGTGCAAAAATCAACGAGTGGCCAAAAAAGAGAGAGTGGTCACACGACCACGTGCGCGTATTTCTACATACTTACACATGAAGAAGTGTTTTCAAAAAAAAAAAAAGGAAAAAAAAAGAAAAATGAGAAGAAGCGTACATACTGATAAGTGGTCACACGACCACGTGCGCGTACTGCTACATGCGCATAGCACCTGTATTTGGAAAAAAAAAGACAAAGAAAAAAAGAAACGGTGCAAAAATCAACGAGTGGCCAAAAAAAGAGAGAGTGGTCACACGACCATGTGCGCGTATTTCTACATACTTAGACATCAAGAAGTGTTTTCAAAAAAAAAAAAAAAAAAGGAAAAAAAAAGAAAAATGAGAAGAAGCGTACATACTGATAAGTGGTCACACGACCACGTGCGCGTACTGCTACATACGCATAGCACCTGTATTTGGAAAAAAAAAAAGACAAATAAAAAAGAAACGGTGCAAAAAATCAACGAGTGGCCAAAAAAGAGAGAGTGGTCACACGACCTTGTGCGCGTATTTCTACATACTTAGACATGAAGAAGTGTTTTCAAAAAAAAAAAAAAATGCCCCACCTCCCCGAAGGGAATCGTGAGGAAATGCGAATGCATTTCGCGCGCGCTTCACTCCATTTATATATGGTGGTAGTGGTTCGAAGAAGGAAAAGGCGCCTAATTTCTGCAGCCTGGTCGGGAGCACGGCGCAGCACCTGTTTTTTTTTTTTGCTTTTTTTTCTGTTTTTTATCCTCTTTTTTTTATTTTTTTTAAATTTTTTATTAATTTTTCTTTTGTTCTTTCTTTTTATTAAAAAAAATTTTTTTTTCATATATAGCTCCCCCCGAGCTCCCGCGATGCGAGCGCCCTCACGCACCAGAGCGCGCTCCTCCTCTCCACTCACTATAACACCTGCCGAGGCCACCGCGGACAACGCGAACGCCGGATGCCTGACATAGCCCTGACTGGAAATGCATTCGCATTTAAAACTGGGGATGCGTAGAGCACGCAGCGATGGAGCGGTGTTTCTTACTGGAACATGCCAATCGCTGCTAATGTGCAATGAGAGACCGAAGACTCCGACTGGACACAGAGACTCGCAGTCCGCTTTTAGTTAACGCGCACGCTGCGAATTTTCATTGTTCAACAACGCACAGGAGAAATCTCCCACCGGCACCACCTTGGAGGTCAAGATCCATTGCCATATATACGGGGTGGCCAGTGAACGGTTGTGCAGCGCGAGCATTCGGTTTTTTCAACCAAGAAACTCGCTAGCAGACGCTGCCTGTGTCGGCGTCGCAAGGCGAGAGAGGGAGAGGGGGGGAGCGTAGGAGAGGAGAGAGAGGGGGGGGCGCATGCGCAGTGGGAGTGTAAACGCTGCGGGCAGAGATGCCTAGAGAAGAGAGGGGGGGAGCGTAGGAGAGGAGAGAGAGGTGGGACGCGCATGCGCAGTGGGGAGTGTGGACGGCGCGGGCAGGGATGCCTAGAGGAGAGAGGGGGAGCGTAGCAGGGGAGAGAGGAGGGGAGGCGCATGCGCAGTGAGGGTGTGGTTGCCGCGGGGAGGGATGCCGAGAGGGAGAGAGGAGGTTTTTTTATTTTTATTTTGAAAGGGTTTGCGAATGCGCAGTAAGGGTGGTCACGCCGCACACCACCACCACCGGATTAAGCTTCACCATAAGATGCTTCACATCTAACACCTGCCGGCGCGCAGGTGTTAGATGTGAAGCATCTTATGGTGAAGATGCTTCACCATAAGATGCTTCTATGGTGAAGCATCTTATGGTGAAGCTTCTACCTCGTCTACGGCCGTTCGGCGACATTCACGATCGACGCTTCGTTCTTGCGCACTCCGACCGACAATCCTACGACTACACCCGAAGAGTCAGCCTCGAGACTTGAAAAATGTCGGCAACTTGCTCGGCTTAATACCGAAGCCAGTCAACACGATCGCAAGCAGCGGTACGACATTTCTCATCGTGACGTCTCCTTCCGTCCTGGCGACGAAGTGCTCCTTTGGACGCCTACTCGTGTTCCCGGATTGTGTGAAAAGTTCCAGTCGCGATTCCTTGGACCCTACGTAATTAACGAACAAACATCTCCTGTTAATTATCGTATCACTCCAGTTGACGTTTCTCCCGACCGTCGCTACCGTGGTTCGGAGATAGTCCACGTGTCGCGTCTAAAGCCCTTCGTTCGACGTCTCAGCCCAGTCTAAATCGCGGCCAGGCTGGCCGCTTCGTCGCGCGGGGAAATTAGTGTGAGCACTATTCATACTCTTCATCTTCTCATCTGTAAATACACATCATCGCCACTTGAGTCTGAGCAGGGGGCTCTGGCTCGAGTGAGAATAAAGAAGAGTGTTGAGGCCTGAACGTTGTCTCACAGTATGTACGCTTCTTCTCATTTTTTTTTTCTCTCTTTCTCTCGGCACGGCGATGATATAAAAGCGCATCGGCGCCTGGTAAATTTTGTCTTGATGAAGATCGGTCTCCGATCGAAACGTCACCAATAAACAGTATTTTAGAGGCGTATATATGTTTTTCCTATTTTGTTCTACGGCAACCGAAGCCAGACTCTTCATAATCTCTCTCTCTCCATATATATATATATATAAGCCACAGAGAAACCTAATTCAGAAAAGCATTTTCCGATGCGCTGGGTCGACCGGGCGACCTTTCGCTCCACAGCGCGCGGCGTTAGACGGCACGGCCACTTGCGATGCGTGGGCTCGTCTAAGACGTCTACTTTGCCCGAGAGGCGTGGTCGCCCGTGCGCGCGCGCTTGTCTCGGGATGGAGGCGGTTCGTATGCCTTGTGCTTTCACCGGCAAGGTTGCGTTGATGTTACCGAGCGCACGAGAGTCAATTCGCTCGCTGCAGAAGCCCCGTTAGTGAAAGGAGCGCGTTGTTCGAATACAGTGAAGTAACTGTGACACGTGTTAGTTCGCGCTCGTCCTGTGTATACCTATGCGTACTTTTCGTTTGTCCTTTGTGTTCGAGCAGCGCCTTAAGGGTCGAGCTGTGAACATTGTTAGTTCGCGCTCGTCTTGTGTGCGTTCTTTTGGGGCGTACTTTGTGCTTGAGCAGCGTGCTCCATGTTTCAATGTGCTTGCCGTTCTTCCCATGGCATTCCAATTTGTTTCTATCACATTTATTGCTTCGGCCTTGCGGCAAAACTGTGACTCCTTTTCTCTATATTTGCATTCCAGGTTGTTCAGACATCAGGGACCTGTGCAAAGACTTCGTCTGGAGCAAGAAACACTGCTTGGAGCATTCCGATTCACAATGTAAACACTGAAGGCTTCGATGTACGGGCTGTGCAGCAGGACGGCTGTGTACGCGCTAAACATGAAAGGCAGTGACCACGACGGAAGTGCTTTTCTAACTTTATGTTGTAAAAAGTGTGGTCCTGAGTTTACGTTACTGGTCACTTGAATTGAGTGTCCAAAACATTGTCTCGATTGCTGTAAACAAAAGAGCATTTGGTGAAGTCGATCACCGAGTGGTCCTAGCGCTTGCTATCTGATCCAGCTCTTTTTCCTGAAGACATAAAAACTTTACCAATGATGTATATCGGAACGAGTTTAGAGGACGCGTTCGTCTGAAAGTGTTCCCACTCACCGTTCATGTCATACGTAGGTGTGCCTTAGGCATAAATACCGGCTCACTGTTACTCCTATTCAATATTCTTCCTTACGGTCATTAAAGTAACTCTTAAATGTTTCTTCGTGAATTTTTTTTTGCAATTATATATATATATATGTATATATATATATATATATATATATATATATATATATATATATATATATATATATATAAATAACACGGTCAAGTACACACGCGCGAGAAGTGATTTATTTGGCGTTTCGCCGCGGGTCCGCGGCGAAACACCAAATAAATCGCTTCGTACGCGTCTACTTGACCATTTATGTTTACCCGGACCCAGAATCTTCGGTTTTCTTCGGTATATATATATATATATATATATATATATATATATATAGGAAAGAATTGTAAACTTAAGGGCTCGTTTTGCTTTGTTAAACACAGTATTAATGAGAACTAACAGACAAAGATGCCAAGGATAGTATAGGGGAAGCTATTAGAAGTAATTGTAATGTAAATCTGGAGAAAGAAAGTGGACGAAAAGATAACTTGCACCGGCAGGATCCGAACCTGCGACCTTCGAATAACGCGTCCGATGCTCTACCACTGAGCTACGGTGGCGGTCATCCCCCCGTCCACTTTATAGGGTATATATGTGTACTTAAACGTGGGAGCGTCAGTCAGCTTTCTTCAGATTTACATTACAATTACTTCTAATAGCTTCCCCTATACTATCCTTGGCATCTTTGTCTGTTAGTTCTCATATATATATATATATATATATATATATATATATATATATATATATATATATATATATATATATACAGGGTGTCCTAAGTATCACGCAAGGAACATCGTTACGCGAAGCACACCTAGTGAATATTGTTCTCAGCATGCTTTAGCAGCCACTACATATTTTTTCGCAATTGATGTTTAGTTCATTAGTCCTAATTAGGTTTCTAACTCGACAAACACTCACCGAATAAGTAAAATGACAATGAAGCATATGTAGGCATGTTCAAATGACACCTAACTGCGCTATTTTCAAAACGTACTAATTGCGTGCTCGCTTTTTTTGGCTGATAAAAAAAGTACGTGAAATCTGATAAATGACAGACAGGCAGGCAGACAGACAGACAGACAGAAAGACAGACAGACAGACAGACAGACAGGCAGACAGATAGATAGATAGATAGATAGATAGATAGATAGATATATAGATAGATAGATAGATAGATAGATAGATAGATAGATAGATAGATAGATAGATAGATAGATAGATAGATAGATAGATAGATAGATAGATAGATAGATAGATAGATAGATAGATAGATAGATAGATTTCCTTGCGAATTAAGGTAAACGTGCTTACCCATAAAAATTTTGGTCTAGGCTTTGCGACCTGGCTGCGCTTAGCAATTAACACATGGTCGCGTGGTTGGGACGGTAAAGAAGGCTGCAGCAAGTCTGGGAAGTACGGAGGCCTTTATTTAGGTGAGCTTGTGCCCGGAAAATGAAAACTCAGAATACAAGCGATACACGCCGTGGACTGATAGCGGTGAGAACAGTCGTCGGCTAACGAGCAATCTGACCATCGGTGGAAGGCGCCGTCTTTCATTCATCAGTCATCGAACCTGTCAGCGTTATCGCTGGTGCTCGGGTAAGCTATCGAATAAACTTGACTATTCGCATCCTGCGCGTAATTTTATCAGAATCATATGGAACAATCACGAAGCATCTCAAACATTGCGGCGCAGTCTGCTTCGAGCGTTGCAAACAGTCTTTGTGGGTGAAACGCGAATAACATGAATGATGATGTCCGCCGCGGTGGATCAGTGGCTAGGGTGCTCGGCTGCTGACCCGAAGGTCGCGGGTTCGATCCCGGCCATGGCGCTCGCATTTCGATGGAGGCGAAATGATAGAGGCCCGTGTACTGTGCGATGTCAGTGCACGTTGAAGAACACCAGATGATCAAAATTCCCGGCACCCTCCGCAACGGCGTCTCTCGTAATCATATCGTGCTTTTGGGACGTAAAACCCCATATTGACACGTGGTCGTGACGTCGACGAAGGCAACAGTCGTCTTGTCGAAGAAGAAACTCTTTATTTGGCCTAACTTGTGGCCGTGAAACGTAAAGTCAGATTATAGCAATACGCACTGGCACAGATAGCGGCGAACGGAGCGTCGGCCGTCGATCAACTGACAAGCGGTGAAGCGCGTCGACATTTATACGCGTGTCTTCGAATATTCCAGCCTTATCACTGGTTGTCGCGAAAGCTCTGGAATAAGCTCGCTTGTTCGCGTCTTGCGCGCAATCTTAACACAGCGATCTACAATAATCGCGAAGCTTCTAGAAATGCGGCGCGGTTTGCGCTGAGCATTACTTACCGTCTCTGTGGGCGTAAACCAAATACAGCAAACGTATAATACGGAACGCGCGTGGCAATATAGTATTATTATGAATGATGATGATTAGTAGGGTTTGGTGGCGCAAGGTCCAGGGTTGCCTTAACAGCGCCATGTCTTTTGATGCGGTGTAGGCGTTGACCAATGCTTTTCATGATGCGATGTAATATGGCTGTAAAGAGGCCCTTAAATCACGCTCTATATTGAAGCGTAAACGTATATATGGTATAAAATAATGGCAGTGACGTGTGTAGTCGTCTGTGGGTGTTGTATGCATGACGGGTGATCATGATTTCAGCAAGTGGGGAATTATAATGAGCACAACTGCCTTCCTAAGGCCTTTGAGCCCAAAGGCCACGATACAGGTGCTTCTTTGATGCAACTACCTCAGCAGTAGCCTCTGCTCAGAGGTGGCGCTACGGATTGCCAGGGAAGATGACGTGGAAATTTGGTATGGCTTTTAAAAATGCAAAGAGTGACTCATTCTTAAACAGAGGTTGCCTGCCTATAGACATAGCAGAATGGAGTGAGATTTGAGGCCGGTATGAAAATGGGGTCCAGCTGGGCTGTTCGAGCAATTAGAGGGTGCTAAATTGGATGTAATAGGGCTCAGTGAGGATAGGAGGACACATGAGGCTTATACAGTGCTGAATAACGGACAGGTCCAACGCTATCGTGGCTTAGCTGACAGAAGAGAAATGGGGGGTGGGGTTCCTTATTCACAAAAATACAGCTGGCAATATAGAGGAATACTATAGCATTAGTGAGAGGGTGGCAAGTACGGTAATTAAATTAAAAAAAAGCCAGGCCTGCGCGGAACGCGCAGCACAGCTACAGCGAAAGCAGGGAGAGCGGCCTTTTTAGAGCCTTTTTTAAAACACTCTTGGGGCAACTACTATAAGTGCACTTGCATCGTACCCACTACGCCATAAATCACCATAATTTTGTGTAGTGGGGAAGCGTCTGCTATGCCATTGTTCGTCATTCTTCAGAAAAGCGCGGTACCCGCTACACTCTTGTAACGCATTATGTGCACTTTCTTGATGCTGTAGCTGACGACGATGAAGAATTTTGCCTGAGGCTTTTGTAATGGGTTGGAGCATTTAACGCCCCACTCGTTACGCAATTCGCATTGTGTGACGCCTGGTTGTTACTTTACTGTTCTAAAACGCTTTACAACGTATATGTTAACGCGATTCCTTACCCGACATGAAGCCTGCATAGGGTCAGTTTGCAAAGCCTTTTCAAGCACCGGCGTAGCTCTGTGGTAGAGTGCTGGGCTGCCACGCAGAAGACCCGGGTTCGATTCCCAGTCTGGCACAGTTGTTTTTTTATTTATTTAGATTTTTTTTTCATATTTTGTGCGATATTGGTTACGGACACCGGCGGCGGCGGACAACTACGGCACAGGAATGGCCCTTATTGTGATCTCATAACAGCTTTCGCTGTAAAAAAAGAGGCACAAGATGAAGGTGGTACATGAATACGCGCCTACATCCAGCCATGACGATCAATTAGTTGAACGCTTCTACGAAGACGTAGAATCAGCAATGAGTAAGGTAAAGACACAGCATACTGTACTGATGGGCGACTTTTATATCAAGGTAGGCCAGAAGCAGGCTGGAGACCATGCAGTGGGGGAATATGGCATGGGCTCTAGAAACGCCAGAGCGGAGTTACTAGTAGAGTTCGTAGAACGCAATAATTTATGGATCTTGAATACCTGCTACAGAAAACGCGCTAACCGTAAGTGAACGTGGAGGAGTCCTAATGGCGAAACTAAAAATGAAATAGACTTCATAATGTGTGCCCGCCCGGCCATTGTACAGGATGTGGAAGTAGTTAACAAGATCCGATGCAGTGACCATAGAATCGGGAGATCTCGAATTCGCCTAGACTTGAGGAAGGAACGGCAGAAACTGATACGCAAGAAGCCAGTTAATGAACCAGCGCTGAGAGGGACAATACATGAATTCAGAGTTTCACTTCAGAATAGATACGCGGCTCTAACTGAGGAAACCGACCTTAGCGTTGACGCAATGAATGATAATCTGACTAGTATCATTAAGGAGTGTGCAGTGGAAGTCGGGGGTTCAGTCATTAGACAGGACACTGGCAAGCTATCCCAGGAGACGAAAAACCTGATTAAGAAACGTCAGACCACGAAAGCCTCAAATGCAACAGACAAAATAGAGCTGGCGGAGCTTTCGAAGTTAATCAATAGGCATAAGGTAGCGGACATAAGAAGGTATAATATGGAGAGAATTGAGCATGCTCTAAAAAACGGAATGAGCCTTAAGGCTGTGAAGACAAAACTGCATGGGCAAAAATCAGATGTATGCATTAAGAGACAAGTAAGGCTAAGTCACTACCAATATGGATAGAATAGTTGAGGGAGCGGAGGAGTTCTACAGAGATCTGCACAGCAGCCGAGACAATCAGGATGATAAAGTAAAAAGCAGTGATAGCCCAGAGGAATCTGCTATCCCACCAGTATTTACAGGAGAAGTAAAGAAAGCCCTAGAGGGAATGCGAAGAGGCAAAGCCGCTGGTGAGGATCAGGTAACATCAGACCTGTTGAAAGACGGGGGGAAGATTGTGTTAGAAAAACTGGCCACCGTTTATACAAAGTGTCTCTTGAAGGGGAGGATACCAGAATCTTGGAAGAATGCCAACATCATCTTCATCCATAAGAAAGGGGACGTCAAGGACTTGAAAAGTTACAGGCCGATCAGCTTACTGTCCGTTGTCTACAAGATATTTACAAAAGTAATTGCTAACAGAATTAATACAATATTAGAATTCAATCAATCAAAGGACCAAGCAGGATTTCGTACAGGCTACTCAACAATAGACCATATTCATACTATAAAAAAGGTGATAGAGAAATGCGCGGAATACAACCAACCCCTATATATAGCCTTCATAGATTACGAGAAGGCATTTGATTCGGTGGATACATCAGCAGTCATGCAGACACTGCGGAATCAGGCCATCGACGAAGCCTATATAAACATACTTGAAGAAATCTACTGCGGATCCACAGCCCCCCTCATAGTCCTACATGAATAAAGCGACAGAATCCCAATAAAGAAGGCCGTAAGGCAGGGAGGCGATCTCTCCATTGCTATTCACCGCGTGTTCACGGGAGATTTTCAGGGCCCTATATTGGGAAGGATTAGGGATAAGTTAATAATAGAGTTAATAATAGATAAGAGTTAATAGAGAGTATCTAAGTAACCTGCAATTCGCTGATGACATTGCATTGATGAGTGACTCAGGGGACGAATTACAGCTTATGGTTACTGAACTGGATACGGAAAGCAACAGAGAAGATCTGAAAATAAATATGCATAAAACTAAAGTTATGTGGAAAAATCTTGGCAGAGAACAGCGCTTTGCGATAGGTGGCGAGACACTGGAAGCTGTAAAGGAGTACGTCTGCTCCTTTACAGTTCCACGTGTTCCACGCATTTTTTTTCTTTGTTTCGTTTTTTTTGGGGGGAGGGGGGGGTGCTGCCTCTTCTGCTCCCGAGCGTGTTCCCCGCGATAATGAAGTCGAATGGGAGGCTGATGCAGGTGTGCGACCGAACCACAAAGCCGCGTTTCCCCTGTCCTTTGGTACAAGTTTCAACCAGCTGAATCTGTCACAAGAAAAGAAAAGAACACGTGGAACAATCTCGGCTGAGAACAGCGCTTTGCGATAGGTGGCGAGACACAGGAAGCTGTAAAGGAGTACGTCTACTTAGGACAGGTAGTAACCGCGGAGCCGAACCATGAGAGTGAAATAACTAGAAGAATAAGGATGGGAAAGAGCACGTTCGGCAAGCATTCCCAATTCATGAATGCTAGTCTACCACTATCGCTCAAGAGGAAGGTATATAACAGCGGCATCTTACCGGTACTTAACTACGGAGCAGAAACCTGGAGACTTACAAAGAGGGTTCAACTTAAACTGAGGACGACGCAGCGAGCGATGGAAAGGAAAATGATAGGAGTAACCTTAAGAGACAGGAAGAGAGCAGAGTGGGTCAGGGAACGAACGGTGGTTAAGGATATCATAGTTGAAATCAAGAAGAAATGGACATGGGCCGGGCACGTAGCACGTTGGCAGGATAACCGCTGGTCATTAAGGGTAACTGACTGGATTTCAAGAGAAGGCAAACGCGTGAGGGGGAAACAGAAAATTAGGTGGGCAGATGAGATTAAGAAGTTTGCAGGTATAACGTGGCAGCAGAAAGCACAGGACCGGGTTGATTCGTGGAACATGGGAGAGTCCTTTGCCTTGCAGTGGGCGTAGTTAGGCTGATGATGATGATGACGACGATGATGAATCTAGGAAATGCCTTCTTCGCTTTGCGTTTAGTTCTGGACATTGCAGCAGAATATGAAGCAGGGTCAGAGTCTCGCCGCATTTTTCGCACAAGGGTGGGTCACCACCGGACAAGAGGTGTGAGTGTGTGCTGTGTGTGTCCTATCCTAAGTCTGCAAAGTGTTACCTCTGAGTGGCGCGTCTTAAATGATGGCCGCTAGTTGCCGAGATGCGACTTGATAAGATGTAGTCTGTTTTGTGTTTCCCTATCCCATAGGTATTGTCAGTTAGCCCCGGGTTTCTTTCTTATGAGAGGCTTGAGCTCCATTGCAGGGACAGTCATTAATGGGTTGACAGCGTTTGAGTGGACTGATGTGGCTAGCTGGTCAGCCAATACGTTCCCTTCAATATCCTGGTGTCCTGGCACCCAGCATATCACGACATGCTGTTCCAATGCGTAAATGGTGCATAGGAGTGAGCATAGTGATGCAATGACAGGATGTTTTAGTTTTTGAGAGTTTTTAAACCTGTTACGACGCTTAAGGAATCTATGTATACAACAGCATTTTGTAATTTTAGTTCCTTAATGTGCTTAACGGTCACGAATATGGCGTAAGCCTCTGCTGTGAAAATGCTTCTGCAAGGGTGCAGGGCCCCGGCATCCGAAAAAAGGTGGGCCCTCTCACTTTTTTAACCATGTTCCCGACTTTAGCCTCTTCTGTAGACGAGTTAAGCACTGATAAAAACTTACTCCAACTATCCCTGCGAGCCTGGCGGCACGTCCGCCTTCCTTGCGGTTTTATATTTTGGGAGTTCATTAAATTCTCTGCTGTCGGGGAATCTCTGAGTAGCCTTCGCGCTCTGTTTTGCTTTTTGCGTGCTTTTCGGCATTCATCATTCCAATACGGGACACGTCGTTTGCAAGTCAGAGCCTTTGTTTCAGGGATATATTTAGACGCAACGTCGATCAGGAAATCTGTGAAATACTCAACAGTGGCTTCAACGCTTAACCCAGATAAGTCATGTCACTAGATACTACTGAGAGTTTGGAACTGCTCCCACTAAGCTCTATCGACCTTCCACCGAGGAGCCTGTGGTGGGAATTCAATCTTTCCTTCGGTTTTAAGCAGTATGGGGAAGCGGTCACTCCCACACGGATTTTTAATCCCCTCCCATTTAAGAGAAGGTAAGAGAGTTGGGGACACGACACGGTTTTATTGGCGAGATTATTATACGTGGCTTCCTTTTCACTGAGTAGACAAGCTCCAGAGGAAAAAAGAAACTGTTCGATAGGACGACCTCGTGCATCGCAGCCAGAATCGCCCCACAAATTATTGTGGGCATTGAGATCTCCGAGAATCATCTAGGGCTCTGGGAGTTCCGCTATTAGTGTATAAATCTCGTCTGTGAAGCTGATAATGTTGTGGGCTGTATAAAGAACAAATGGTGAGGAGTTAATTTAAAGTTACGGCTGGAATGCCGACTGCTTCTAGGTCTGTTTGCAGTTGCACATTACGACATGCGGCACGCTTATCAACAATGTTGGCAACACCGCCAGATGATACAATACCATCATCACGATCTTTACGAGAAAAAGCAAACAGTAGCGCGACGAATTTAGTGTTGTCCATTACCTCTTGAGAGGTACCGCTCGTGTGAGCGGGACGTTTTAAATGCGAAGCATTTCTTAGCGAACTTCGGCGATTCTGACCATATCTATCTATCTATCTATCTATCTATCTATCTATCTATCTATCTATCTATCTATCTATCTATCTATCTATCTATCTATCTATCTATCTATCTATCTATCTATCTATCTATCTATCTATCTATCTATCTATCTATCTATCTATCTATCTATCTATCTATCTATCTATCTATCTATCTATCTATCTATCTATCTATCTATCTATCTATCTATCTATCTATCTATCTATCTATCTATCTATCTATCTAGCCGCCTACGACTTTGTGCTTTCCTGTCCGTATCGTTAATGGGATTTATACCAAATTTGGTATGGCATAACATGACTGTATGACGAACATAAATGGTTGGTCATATCATGAAAATCATGACTAACTTGTCCTGAAAAGTATGATTTACATACCACGCTCATGGCGCGCTCGCCGCTGTTTCGTTAGCTTGATACACACCAAATTTGGTATTGAGTGACGTGACTGTTTGGCGAACATAAAAGACAAGTGGTAATATGAAAATCATGACTTGCCATGTGTGACATGACTTGCATGCCACGCTCATGGCGCGTTCGCGGCCGTTTCGTTGGCTTGATATACACCAAATTTGGTATTGAGTGACGTGGCTGTATGGCGAACATAAAAAACATGCGGTAATATAGAAATCATGACTTGCCATGTGCGACATCACTTGCATGCCACGCTCATGCGCGCTCGCGGCCGTTTCGTTAGCTTGATATATACCAAACTTGGTATTGAATGACGTGAATGTATGACGAACCTAAATGACAAGTGGTAATATGGAAATCATGACATGGCATGAGCGACATGACTTGCATTCTACGCTTATGGCGCGCTTGTTGCCGTTTCGTTAGCTTGATATACACCAAATTTGGTATTGAGTGACAACGCTGCATAACGAACATAAGTGGTAGGTGGTAGCATGAAAATCTTGGCATGCATGTCATCTACAACGCCATTTACATGCCACGCTCGTGGTGCGCTTGCGTCCAGTTTGCTAGCTTGATATACACCAAAATTGGTATTGCGCGACGTGACTGTATGACGAACAAAAATGACAGGCCCTAACATGTAAAACATGATATGCGAATTATGTAAAGCATGATTTGCTCCTTCCTGGCTGCTTCGCATTACATCGATTCCCACCGTGCGTGGGATCTGCCGGCTTTTTTGCAAAAGTCTCACCGCGAACGACGAGACCTTTTGCCCACCAACCCGGAGGTCGACGGGATTGCTTTAGGGTTCGGGTTGTGGTGGCTCTTACTAGCCTTAGCAGGAGCCACCACAGTGGCTGGTGAGTGGGGGGGGAAGGTGGGGCAGTTTTGGCTGCTCCCACTGTGGAGGCTGGTGGCGGGACTGCCGGTTCACTGGCCGCGAAGTTGGCAGCCGCCTGTGGCCGAAGCTGTGCAGCCGCCTGAGATGCCGCATCGGCACGAGACGTGCCTTTATGAATAGAGCAACGCTGAAGCGCTTCTTTGAACAATAGGTTCTGCTTTACCTTCAGGGATATTATTTCTTTCACTAGTTTCCACTTGGGAAGTGACCAAAAGTAAATGTGGTGCCCGCCGTCACAGTTTGCACAGGGAGGCTCATCCTGGTAGACGTATGCTGCATCATCATTCACAGCGCATTTAGCGCACGTTAGCCGGCCGCGGCAGCTCTGTGAGCCGTCACCGAACCTTTGGCATTTAGAACAGCGGCGGGGATTGGGTACGTATGGCCTTACACGAATCTTGATGTAGCAGATCTTGTAGGTTGTTCATCGCGAAGCTCAGGATAAGGTGCTTTGTCGGCGTTTCCTTGTTTTCCCGTCTAATCTTAATTCTTGGTACATTGATTACGTATTCCTAGGTTCCATCCTTCAAGAAGTTCCGTCTCAGTGAGTTCCAAGAGGCCCTCATCCGATATTACGCCATGGTCTGTGTTCATTGACCGGTGCGAGTGATAGAGACTGGAACCTTTCCCAATGCTACGAGGTTGGACAGCTTACTCTACTGTGTGTGGTCGCACAGCTCCAGCAGCAAGTCGCCAGAAGCCATCTTTGTTGCCTTGTGCCTGCGACCTATTGCTTCAGAGGGAGATTTTGCCACAAGGAACGGTTATAATGCGCGAATGGTCTTTTCCGGGTCTTGACTAAGCAAAACATGAAATTTCGGGAAAGCTTTCGTTATTTTGGAGAAAAAAGTTCGATACTACTTCGGCGCGCGCCCTCTTTTAGGGTGGGGGGGGGGGGGGCGATCAGGAAGTGGAGAATAAGCAGATCCCATAACACAGATGATATATGTCCAACAATAATGCCTGCCACCCACCACCAAGCCCAACGGGGGGACGCGACGACATGTCAAAGGGAAGATGCGTACACATCAGCAGTACATCACTGCTATAACCCAACATGAGTAACGCAGGTTGGTTATCTCACACAAAGTTAACCCTTGCCGCCAGGAAAGCTGGAAGTAAATTGAAGAGAGTAGAAGACAGGAAACATTTATAGGGAGAGATAAAGACGAAGGTGGGGGGGAGAGAGAGAGACAGGAAAAAGGCGACTGCCGGTTTCCCCTGGGTGTGTCAGCCCAGTGGTGCCGTCTACGTAAAGCCTGGGCCAAAGGGATGTGTTGCCTCCGCCGGGGGGGCCTTAAAGGTCCAAGCACCCAGCGTCGGCTTAACCCCCCAGGATCCCGTTTTCCCCTTACACGGCTAAGCCACGTACGACTAGACGTGGGAAGGGGTCGAAACCCCCACGTTAGCTCGGGTCCGTGGTGTCGTTACACACCAAACGCCTGCTTGCGCAAACGCCCCTGCGGGGAGCGAATAACATAAAAGCAAGGCAATATACACTAGAGGCAATATACTGTCTAAAGTAACGAGGAACATGGAACATGGCCGTGGAATGCTTGACATGCAGCTGGGATTTCGCACTGTTTGTAATTGAGCCGAGTCAGGCAGTCGAGGCAGCCGCGCATAAACATAACTGAAAGCGCGCACGCTTAGACAGCTTGTCAATTCAAGTTTCTTTTTTTTAGCGCGCAAACGAACACGGAGTGCTGTGTCCGTGTCGCTTTGCCCTTGTTCTTTTGTGCGCTAAAGAGAGATTATGAACATAGTCGTTTACCTACCGCAGCGGCCCAACCTTCTACGCTCAAAGGCCTTGGTTTGAAGTTTCAACCAGCTGAATCTGTCACAAGAGCGGAATGCATTCGCATATAATCTAGCAATGCACGCTTGAGAGCCTTAAATACCTCGCAGAGAAATTACAACGTGCTGTTCGCAGGGAGCGGTAACGTCTGCAAGGAGATCCGCTTTCAATAACGGCGGCGCTACATCGGCACTGGAAATGTTCGTAAATATTTTTCGTGTTCATACAACTCGTCCTTCTTTCCTGCATTCATGGTGTGCAAGAGACGACTACATTTCTTCATTTCTTTTATTCATTGTAATTCCAGCCATAGTGCAAGTGTAACTACGATGACATTCGTCCTAAACACTCCACCTGTCTGATTTCGCCGTAAGAACACTCGCTTCAGATATACTCGTAAAATATGCTGCCACCGTTGCTTCCGTAATGATGTAATGTAATTTCCTGGTTGTATTTCGCAGCCACTGGAGTATTCATTCAATGTCGGCGTTTTGAAATGCAGGACTAAAATTTTTGCCATGTTTCTTACCACGCACTGCTCAAGTGTTGAACTACCTTCTCGGAGCGGTTGTAAACATGAATTTCATCCGGAGTTCATGAAATGTTCAGCTAATATGGT
>JALIZH010011340.1:0-33650 GCA_030522465.1 Rhipicephalus appendiculatus
AACGAAAAAAGAAAAGAACACCGCCCACACTTGTGTCAAACGCCACCGCGTGGCAGGAGACGCAGAGGGCTCATTGCACGTGCCGCACTGTAAAAGAAAAAGAAATATCTGGGTCATTCCATGCCAAATCATCCAACGTTTTTCCGACCATCATGAATATCACTGAAAAAATTTGCACGTTTTCGCGGAAGGTCAAAACTCATTCTGCCCGCTTGTTTTCGTTGGCAAAAATTTTGCCACCTATTTGTGACAGTTGATAGCTTTGTACTGATGAAGCTGGAGGGCATCGAACAACAATTTTTTGCAATTCACCATTATGTGATGCGGTCAATAAAGTGGTGTTTATGGCAAGCAAATGAAACAGCGTGACTGAAAAAATTATGCATTCTTCAAGTATATCAATATTTACAGCCTTTTTTACACGATAAAGAATGATTAAAATTGCTGATTTCGACATTTTTTTCCCAGAAACATGCCAGTTAAAAGAGAATAAATGAAACAGGAAGTAGTGGTCTGTGCAACATACTACAAGAGAAAAATATTATAGGCGATCAAGCTTCAAAAGTTTGTCTGAAAAAAATTTGCAATGTTGACATTTTTTTAGAAAAAGCTCTACATTCAAGGTGAAAAAAATCACATTGGTGGTCAGAATAAAAATATGCATGATAATTCATTAGATAGCTCGGCATCTTGTTTAAATGTGTGTGAAGTTACAAAAGGGTATTATTTTTTTAACGCGAGAAATATTTTTTTGAAATATAGTATGCCAGCGCTCTTTCTCACTTATCTACTATACAGGGTGTCCCACTTATCACGCAGCATGATATAAAAAAAGCGGGACGGCGTTACGCCAAGCAGGCCTTGTGCATATTATTCCCAGTATACTGTAGTAGCCGCTACTATTTTTTTCGTTTATGTGAATTAATTAATTAGTCATAATTAAATTCGTAACTCCAAAAATACTCACCTAATTATCAAAGCGTCAATGAGGCAAATGTGGGCATGTTGTAATGACATCTATCTGTGCTACTTTCAACAACGTACTAATTGCGTGCTAATTTTTTCCTTTTCGAATTCGATTGTTGCTTCATGCATGGCCTCCGAGACTGTGCGCCGGCGCGCGACCTCAGAGGCCATGCATGAAGCAACAATCGAATTCGAAAGGAAAAAATTAGCACGCAATTAGTACGTTGTTGAAAGTAGCACAGATAGATGTCATTACAACATGCCCACATTTGCCTCATTGACGCTTTGATAATTAGGTGAGTATTTTTGGAGTTACCCTATCGGAAAACCCAGTGGCACTGTCCCAGCGCCATACCTGATTATGGGACCAGTGTGGCGCTGGATACCGGGACACTGGTACGCTGCACGGGGCACACTGAACGCTTGCG
Organism: Rhipicephalus appendiculatus; assembly: GCA_030522465.1. Lineage (NCBI taxonomy): Eukaryota > Metazoa > Arthropoda > Arachnida > Ixodida > Ixodidae > Rhipicephalus > Rhipicephalus appendiculatus. The sequence continues at coordinate 1,395 of JALIZH010011340.1, forward strand.
CGCTGCACACTGGGACACGCGTTATGGGCTAAAACCGGGCTTTTAAATTGTTTTTTTTTAAATTTTGGTTATGCCCACATCATAATTAAGGCTGAAACACGAGCACTGGGACAAAAAAAAAAGAAAAAAAAAATTAGGAAAAAAAAACGAGTGCGCAGGATTCGAACCTGCTACCTTGACGAACTACTCATTCTGAGCCTGACACGCTACCCACTACGCCACACTCGAAAGACAACATTTGGTTATTTTTTCTTCATCTTATAGCAAATTCCGGTATCCAATAACAATGTTTTCTCGCTTAGAAACGCAGATTTTCGTTTCTTCGTGCTCGCGCCAACCTGACAGGAGATTGTTTGTTTGTTTTTTATGGGCTGCCTTCGATCAGAACGTCTACCTGGCACGTTTTGCACCAACACTTACGAGCGTAATCGCAGATGTGTTGCGGCAGTCGCACTGTCTCGCTAAGCGGTTAGTCATACCTACGTAGCAAACATCGTGCATCTGAACTGCTCACGGAACACTGTACTTTTCGTCACCCGTTTGAACATATTTTCTGTCCCCTTGTTTACGTTCCGCGTACTAGATCTGCAGTAGTTCACTCTAGCCGAAACGAGCATTAGGCTTAGGGCCGCATTTCGTGAGCCACGGTCGCTGTGAAGATTGTGGATATATATTCCATTACAAAGAGTCAAATAACCGCTAAAATGTAGTTTCGATCATAACTGACCCAAGCGAGGTCATATTTGCACCTTCGATTACACAAATCTGAAGCTGAAAACGCCGAGATTGGGCGTTGCAGCGGCTAACTGCTGCCGGTGACGTGCGGCTTTCTGCGGTACGAGCGGGAACGACTGACTGCTAGAGCAGGTTGATCTTGATTATCAGACTAATACTACTGCCATATTGTGTTGCGAATGATGAGTTTTTTCGATGTGGTTTATAAATTACATTGACGACACTCGAGCGCACTTCAAGGAAAGCGCACACGCGCGCTCGACATGATTGCTTTAGCCTACAAGCACATCCGTCGCCTACCTGAAACTAAAGCTATATATGTGTAGCGCACAGGACAGAACATTTTGAAAATATTCGGTAAATTTTACGCTCGACATCTCGCGATCCAATATAAAGTCTTATAGAAAGTCCATCAAGCGCGTCCAGTTTTTTTTCAATGTGCCGCCGGTGTTCCCAGTGTGCGGGCACACACTGTACAGCGTGACCAGTGCCTCCCAGCGCGCTGTAAGACACTGGGCGACGCTGCACAGTGTGTCCCAGTGCGTTTCAGCGCACTGGGCGACACTGGTCACGCTGTACAGTGCGTCCCAGTGTCTCCCAGCGCGCTGGAGTACACTGGGACACACTGTACAGCGTTTCCAGTGTCACCCAGCGCGCTGAAAGGCACTGGGAGACACTGGAAACGCTGTTTTTTTCGATAGGGTACGAATTTAATTAGGACTAATTGATTAATTCATATTAACAAAAAAATAGTAGCGACTACTACAGTATACTGGGAATAATATGCATAAGGCCTGCTTCGCGTAACGCCGTCCCGCTTTTTTAAAATCATGCTGATAAGTGGGACACCCTGTATATGTAAAATAATTTCTAGTTATGAAATGTATATAACGTACCTTGCGCACTGCCAGAATTCCCTGACGAAGGTAACATGCTGCGAGTGTTCATCACTGATGGCTCCATGGCTCAACTGGCCCATGAGGCTCTAGCCCCATTGCTCGTACCGTACGTCCGTTCGCAATGAAACGCAGACGACAAACTCCCCCTTTTTATTTCGTCTGCTTGAAAACGATGCAAAGTTTACCTTCTGCATCGCTGGTGAGTGGGCGTCTGCTGCAGACGCGCTGTTGCCGTTTTCGAGTGCAGCTTCTGTTGCGACGGACGAAGGCCGCTAGAGATACTATACTTCAAAAAAATATTTCTCGCGTTAAAAAAAATAACACCCTTTTGTAAGTTCACACACATTTAAACAAGATGCCGAGCTGTCTAATGAATTATCATGCATATTTTTATTCTGACCAACAATGTGATTTTTTTCACCTTGAATGTAGAGCTTTTTCTAAAAAATGTCAACTTTGCAAATTTTTTTCAGACAAACTTTTGAAGCTTGATCGCCTATAATATTTTTCTCTTGTAGTATGTTGCACAGACCACTACTTCCTGTTTCATTTATTCTCTTTTAACTGGCATGTTTCTGGGGAAAAAAGGTCGAAATCAGCAATTTTAATCATTTTTTATCGTGGAAAAACGCTGTAAAAATTGATATACCTGAAGAATGCATAATTTTTTCAGTCACGCTGTTTCATTTGCTTGCCATAAACACCACTTTATTGACCGCATCACATAATGGTGAATTGCAAAAAATTGTTGTTCGATGCCCTCCAGCTTCATCAGTACAAAGCTATGAACTGTCACAAATAGGTGGCAAAATTTTTGCCAACGAAAACATGCGGGCAGAATGAGTTTTGACCTTCCGCGAAAACGTGCAAATTTTTTCAGCGATATTCATGATGGTCGGAAAAACGTTGGATGATTTGGTATGGAATGACCCATCTTAGAGCGTCGTCAGGGGCGTAGCCAGACATTTTTTTCGGGGCGGGATGCTCGACCATACTTTATGTATGTTGTATGTTCGTGCGTGCGTATATATACGCAAGCAAAATTGAAAAATTTCGGGGGGGGGGGGGGGGGGTAGTTTGAACCCCCCAACCCTCCCCCTTGGCTACGCCACTGAGCGTCGGGTTCTGCGTTGCCGACACTTGCAGCGCGTTGCTCAAACACAAAGGCGTAACAACTGTGGCAGTTTGTTAGTTCACGCTTGTCCTGACTATACCTGCGCGTCTCTTCGAGCGTCCTTCTTTGTTCGTCAGCGGGAAGCTGCAAGTATCGAGCTACTTGTCGTTCTTCGTGTGACATCTCCAATTTCTTGCTATCGCATTCATTGCTTCGCCCTTGCGACTTTTTCTCGGGCTACACCGCCTATCGCGCGTCACACTTCTGGTCTGCATTCGTTTTTCCGCGAGTCGTCAGAACCTTCCAGAACAATTTTGTTCGGGCTCTCTCTGTGTGTTTTCTGGCTATCAGACGCCAAATTCTGACGATGACCGCTCGCTGCCATCTTTATGGTATCCGACGGAACGCGGGCGCTTGAGGCCCTCGCCTTCGGTTGTCATTACACTTGGCGTTATCTTCTAAATCGCTATCGTTATCTTCTTGTTCGAAAGCCCGTTTCGTCGTGTAAGGAGGTGTATGAAGCGGATATTTATTGCTTTTCTTTGTTTTCTTCTGCGTCTTGTGACGCTTCCTTCCGTCAACAGCAGGGCGACCTTTTGCCTGCTGGCTGCTTTGTGTCTCAAAAGTTGCAGGGGTTCTACAGGCAACTTTGAAGCGCCTTTTGAGTTTATTTTTCTGCTGTTGCATCCGTTATCTTTTGCGTTGTAGCGGTGGTATCTGTTTTCTGTGCTTTTGGTGAGGATGGTTGTGATTGCACACGGTCTTCGGCAGCTGGAAATTCCGCTCCGTCGGACATTTGGGCGCGTCAACGTCATCAAAACTGACGCGTTCCAACTTCGACGTTCATAAATGTGCCGATTGAATACCTATGATCGCGACAATGTGTGGTATTCATTATTACCAGATGGTTTATAAGGATATACTGCTATGCACTAGCATATGAAATGATATAATTAACTACAACGTGAAAAAGCAGATTAAGAGAAAGCTATGCGTTCTGTCGATGTTTTAAAGGGCCCGTGACAGCGAAATTTTTGCTTCTGAGTTTTTTCCTGTAATTTGTAGCCTTGTGTCTGGTAATGCCGAAGTTTAATTGTAAATGTCCTAATGTATCGTATAATTAATTCTAGCGTCTCTAAATAGGACAATTTTAGCGTCACTTCGAAACGCCCGTCTAAAATTGTAAGAAACTATAGCGCCTCAAGCGGGGAGCACCTAAGACCACGTTCGCTCAAGCTTTGGGGACGTTGACAGCGCAGTCTTCAATGCGGGCCCCCGCGTGCAGTTTATAGTAATTAAACCGCAATAATAACTAAAACGTCAATTATGTCTTATCATGACCATGCAGCTCAAACAAAAAATGGAAGAAAATTGAAGGACACTTTGTACATTCTAAAGTGTGTTCGGCGAAAGCGTGTGGCCGTTCCACTGACTATGCCATGTCTTTTTTTCTTTTACACTCTCAGTGGGATAACACACAAAGCGAATGTGTGCGTGTTTTCTTTTTTTCATTTTTTACCTCGAGTAGCAGCGAGATGCGAGACTAATATCTTCCTCCGTTCGCATGCGTTAGTATTTTCTCGCGCTTTGTGCATTGTGCAAACGCCATAGCGTTCCAGCGCTTAAACTGACGGTCCCTTTGTAAATTCGAAGGTGTATTCCGTGAACGCCTGTGTCCATTCAGACGGCGTCGGTCAGAATGATTGCAAACGCTGGGCACAGCGAAGCTACGCAAGCAAAGAGCGAGCGCTGTAGAGTCCGACGCGACCGGCGTCCGTTCGCGCATCCCGGCGGCCACCTGGCTCCGTGCCAGAGCTCGGATGGACGGGACGGACGGACGGACATGGATGGACGGACAGACAGACAGACGGACGGACGGACGAACGGACGGACAGACAGACGGACGGACAGACGGACGGACGGACGGACAGACGGATGGACGGACAGACGGATGGACGGACGGACAGACGGATGGACGCACGGAGGGACGGACGGACGGACGGACGGACGGACAGACGGACGGACGGACAGACGGACACCGGACGGACAGACGGACGGACGGACAGACGGATGGACACCGGACGGACACCGGACCGACAGACGGACGGACACCGGACGGACAGACGGACGGACGGACGGTCGGTCGGTCGGTCGGTCGGACGGACGGACGGACGGACGGACGGACGGACACCGGACGGACGGACACCGGACGCCGGACGGACACCGGACGGACGGACACCGGACGCCGGACGGACGTGAGCATGAGACATTAAAGGCTTTCGCCTTAATACGACCGACCGAGAACGTCAAAGTAATTTATTTGAGTGTCACGTGACAGCGTACCCTTTCGCGAGTGCCCTCTTTAGAGCTAGGTAAAGGTACTGCCAATTTTTTAAGGCGAAAGCATTTAATGTCTCATGCTCACGTCTGTCCGGTGTCCGTCCGGCGGCCGACCGGCGTCCGTCCGGCGTCCGTCCGTCCGTCCGTCCGTCCGTCCGGATGTCCGTCTGTCCGTCCGGATGTCCGTCTGTCCGTCTGTCCGTCTGTCCGTCCGTCCGTCTGTCCGTCCGTCCGTCCGTCCGTCCATCTGTCCGTTCGTCCGTTCGGATGTCCTTCCGTCCGTCCGTCCGGATGTCCGTCCGTCCGGCTGTCCGTCTGTCCTTCCGTCCGGATGTCCGTCCGTCCGTCCGGATGTCCGTCCGTCCGGTGTCCGTCCGTCCGTCCGGATGTCCGTCTGTCCGTCCGTCTTTCCGTCAGTGGAATGGCCACACGCTTTCGCCGAACACACTTTGGAATGTACAAAGTGTGCTTCAATTTTTCATCCCAAGCGGTCAATGAAGGAAACGACCAACTTTATGCGCTCGCACGGAGCAAACTTTCGTTCGCTGCCGCTGCAGCATAGTTTATGTATGGTATGCCGTCTGGTTGTCTACCAGCATTCCAACTTGAAACCTTCCTGCAGATTCAGGTTGTGTTGAGATTCCAACACACGTGTGAGAGAGAGAGAGTACAACTTTATTTTAGTCCAGTGCATACGCTGAGGTTGCCCCGCGCCATCCGACTACTCCCACGTGGGCAGGCCGAGTGGGATGCGCTTCTGCGCAGCCCATATACCTTCAAGACCAAATCCTGGCCGTCCAGTGCGCCCGCGAAAGGGCCGTTAGGCTAGACCTAACACACGTGACCACGACGCTGTTTCCTGTCACGACCGGAATAGGTATAGCCAGCTCTCTTCTTGCTGCCAGCGGGCTGCGAGAAGCCCGAGAATCTGAGACGCTCAGTTAGGGCGCCATACAAGCATAAGCGAATTATGAGCTCTCCGTGCGATAATAATTGTAGGGGTTTGACGTCCAAGAGCCACTATATGATTATGAGAGACGCCTTAGGGGCGGGCTTAGGAAATTAAGACCTCCTAGAGTTCCTGAACGTGCGCTTAAATCTACGCGGGCTTCCAGCACATCGCCTTTATCGAAATGCGGCCACTACAACCGAGATTCGATCCCGCGACCTTTGTGTCAGCGGTCTCGCACCATAACGTATACTAGGCCGCCGTGGGGGTCAGCTCTCTGTGTTTATTTAAGTTTCCTGCAAGTGTTATTTCCGCTTTTAAAAAAATACTGTGAAAGAAATAAAGAAAGATTGAGTGTCTCGTAGGGAACACATTTGAAACGCGGTAACCAGAAGGTCCAGAGTGGAGATTTTGTCGTTTTTAGTTTTTTCTGTACGTAATAGCTTTTTCTAACCCACATATAACTTGCATAAATGGGCCCAACACCTCTGGCAAACATAGAAATAAGTTGGGAAAGGAGCACAGCAAATACATTGCTTTATACTAAAAGGAAAACCGTAGTTTCAAACGCAGGGTGTTCAAGGCGTTTGAATGCGTATAAAAGCACCCACTTGTATGGGTGCATAAGTTGGCACCCCCCCCCAACCCCCCCCCCCCCCCTTTTTTTTTTTTCTAGGTGTAAGGGGATGACTTCCACATAGGTGAATACGTACAGCTTAGAAAAAAAAAGTGGGCTTTACTTAAAGGGACTGTATACCGTCGTTCATCACTTTTATGTTTTGTATCGCAATAAAAAGCGTACCGTCTGAAGTGCCGAACCTTGCAGCGGTTTCTCTGGAAAGTGAGTAGAAATTTTTAAAACAGAATTTTACGATCTGCATTCGGTCCTCTTCCTTTGGTGGGATGAATGCCCACAACACTGGTTGGTGGAGGCGATGACGACTGTAGTGCCGGTGAAAGTCGCAAACTGAAACCGCGCGCTCTTTTTGCAGACTTCATCAGTTTTTGTTTAATAATAAAACAAATACCGTAGTGGTCGTTTAAGCACGCATATTGTCAGATGAAGTATTATTACCACGGTTTCTCCAGCTTAGTTCAGTCTGCCTGACAAACCACCGCGGTCTAGCGGAAAAGTTGGTCTGTTCCAGCAACACTGGTACGCCGGGGTTGTGAAACGAACTGTAGTGGTTCCACTCATGCCGACCGCACTACTAAAATGAACATGAGGAGTGCTTCACAAAACAACAGAAGGTTCCTGCTGTCTTTCAGTTATGTTTAGGTGTTCTGTGTTGTATATGCGATATGAGAGCCAGCATGGACGCCCTGGTGAAGCGGAACGTGATGGCAAAATCTTCAATGTGGCACCTTGGTGAATGGTGTCCACTTTACTGATGAGGACTCGTGCTACGTTACTAGATTACGTTGGACTCACGGGCATGGTTCGAAAATTCCCTGAAGTCAGTCACGCTGCTATTCGCCGAAGACAATTTTTTTTCTTATGAGCGGTGCCGGACGCGGTGCTCGCGTTTCGCCGCCGTAGGCAGGCAGGCAGGCGAACGCGCCGCCGGCAGCGCCACCGAGCGCCTCTCCGAACGCGTGAGGAAAAAAGCAATAATTACTCTTTGGCGCAACCTAAGGCTGCCTCAAGTGCGTAAAATACAATTTCAAGTTACACGTGTTTGTTTTTAAGCAAAATGAGTCTACCAGCGAGGATTTCTTGTCCGACCAATAGATTGAACCACATCGCTGTTCGGTGACGCTAGCGGTCATTCTTTGTCGACTTTCGACGTCAAATTAAAATTATAATTCTTTTTTTTGTGGAACAAAAGCATGCTCATTGCCGCCGATGTGATGAACGATCTTCTCATTTTCGCCACAATCAGAAAAATTTTTCCGAGTGGTAGACGGAGGCCAACTCCGGCGATTTTTTGACCGTGTCAGGATAATGGTGCTTTTATGTTCCTGAGACACTCTTGTCACGCGCCCGATAGCTGAAATGCACAGCAAATTCGAAAATAATTTTTAATAAGCAAAAAGGCGCAATACCGAAACCGAAACCCAACCGAGTGTACTGTCCAAGTATGACGTAGTAGTTTGTTACGAACCGGAAGTCGCGCAAGGCATGCTGGTCCCGCCGGCGCGGAATATCACACGCTCCTCCACAGAGAACAGAAAATCGCACACCAAACCAGCGAAGCGCCGGCCAAACACCATCAGCTTCTGACCAGCACAATATACGCTGTAGCGGCCAAAGTTAGCGAACCCATCGGCTGCGTCACTTCCGTCGACCGGCAAACCAACACGTCACACACGCAATGTTGCCAATTTTGGGAAGCCGGGTGGGCGTTTGCAGACAATCTTTAAAATTCATTTACAAACAATCGGCGCATGTCTCAAGCTTGAAATTTGGCATAAATGACGGAAATGTGCAAAGGAACGCACCCAGCGAATTTCATTGAGATCCATTGACCTCGAAAAACCTCCGGAGTTGGCCTTTAAAGCGTATATAGCAAGAATGGAGTGTGAGGTATTAGGGGTGCTCTAATTCATATTTCTCGAGCCTGTTTCCTCGCAGGTTATATATATGGCTTATAAGAATAAAAAAAGAACCTTCCGAAAGTGGACGCTAAGAGTGAGTCGTTTCAAGCGGATGCATGGGCAGCCGAAGCTTGCCGAGTTGTTAATTCACGCAGGCGCACGCACGAGCGCAACCAGACACGTGGCTAGATAATGAATATAACACGCACTGCGACCTCCATTACTAAACCAGAAGCACGGAGGCGGCCGTTTTATCTCTGCCTAACCACACGCTCATTCTGGCATGCATGGACTCGATAAAAGAAAGGCACGGCCGTACGAACGGCATAAAGATCACAGTGATGTGGCAGCAAGAAAGCAAGAAAGAAAGAAAGAAAGAAAGAAAGAAAGAAAGAAAGAAAGAAAGAAAGAAAGAAAGAAAGAAAGAAAGAAAGAAAGAAAGAAAGAAAGAAAGAAAGGAAGAAAGAAAGAAAGAAAGAAAGAAAGAAAGAAAGAAAGAACGGAAAGATGCAGCCTGTTTCCGCAGCATAAACAGTGAGATCTGAGGAGATTCAAGAAAAATACCTAACATACCGGAATTTAAAGGGCCACTAAACCACCTTCGATATTTTATCAAACATTTCAAGTAAACACGAGCATCGTGTGCAGAATGCCGTCATGATCAACGATGCCACACGCAGCAGCGCTACAAAGCCGCGGGCGCACCACAAATTCCAAAAAACAATCCCTCCTCCTTTCCGAGCCCTTCCGGCCTCCGCGTGACGTCAGGATGTGAATAGGTGACGTAGAGCGCAAGTCATGCGCGATTGGTCGAACAGGAGCATGAGACTTCCGGTAAGTCAGCAATCAGCTGGCCGCGCTCCTTGTTGTTGCTGGTCGTGTTGCCCGTGCGGAGGTGTTCTGGCACGGCGTGTCACCGTACGGATCCATCATGTTGGCGATCCTTTGAAGGCGTGCGCGCAACACAGGGTCCATGCCGGCACGATTCGTATGAGCACGGGCCGGCACGGCAGCAGTGGTTAGCCAACAAGCGCGCAGTCGACGGAGCAGAGAATGAGTGCGCGAAGTGGTTATTAAAGGAAAGTGGAAGAGATAAGTGCCGGCTCATAACTGTCTCTCTCAACGAAGGTCACCTGGAGTGGTGGCAACCGGAAGGAGAAGGTGTTTCGAGCAGCGCGTCGGCGGTGACGTATGCCACGCGAGATTGGAAGGGGCGCTCGGTGAGAGGGCAAACCGGCTTTGGGAGAGGATACCAAAGGAGGGTGGCGATGGAAAGAGCGAAATGAGCGATCGCCGCGTTTCAATGATCAAACGCGTATAACTCCGCTATTACAGCACCGTTTCGAAAAATTCTCACGGCTCCGTGTTCGTTTTACACTCGTGCACAACTTACCCACCACAACTGCCTTTCGGCCCTTTAAGCTTCTTTGCTCCTTGAGCCTCGTCTTTTCTTTCTTTATTTTCCCTTATTTTTGTCTGCGCCGTTGTCGACCACCTGGAAGTTCAGTTTTCCTTTGTGCGTGTTTTACGCACATGTTAGACAGCGAAATAATGGACGATAATTGATGGCATTTTAACCGTTGCGGACAGGTGAACTCATTAGTTTGGCCGCTCACAAATGGCGTCGTGAAAAGCTAATACGAAAAAGTAAAGAGAAACACCATTGATGTTTGCTTTCTTTCTCAATCTCTCTTAAATATTCTAAAGAATACGCTTGCGATACTACAGGAAATCACGCTGCAGGGATTGCCTTCTTTCCGGCCTCAATTTATTTGACTGCTAATACCGCCGAGCAAAGGAAGTGCGAAAATTTCACCTCGTGTGGGTCAAGCCTCTTCTCTGTCTTCGTCTTATGCGCTTTCACCGTGTATCCTTGGTACACAGGGGCCGAATTCACAGAAAACTGGGGAACCCTTAAGCTTCGCCTTTAAGAGTTGAACGTGATAGCGATATCCTGTCTCTAGTGCGTACTTCAATCACTTAATGCACACTATGTAATGGGTAGCATGCTTTAAACCACGAGCAATTATGCGCGTGAAATGTTTTCGAACTTGCTATGCACCCACTACGTCGTCTTAAGGGACTGTACACGCGCTATCCACACACCCGCATCGCACGTGGCGGCACACCTGCCGCACGCAAGCGGAGGGCGAAAGAGCGTCGCCGATAGGCTCATTCACCCTCTGTTATATCTTTTCTTTGCATATATGTGTTTACACTTTGAGGGGGGCGCATAGCAAAATCGGGCTGGCAAGAAATAAAGAACGAAGAAAGGAAGAAAGAATTATGTTGTCTCGGTCTCTGGCATGCGCGCACCCACCTTCGGCTATCCTGTTACCGCGACTGTACAAGTGTACTTCGGGCCGCCGCCGCAGTTTCCAGACTCCGGGGAAAAGATGCCGTGATGTGGTGTGATGACAGACATTCAGCAGACAGTGGACGAGACTGGGAGAATCTCGCCAGACAGTGAACCCAGACAGACGCTACGTGGAAAGTGAACTTAAAGGACATGAGCTTAGTCTCTCTGTATCTGTGTGATCGTGTAACTTTTATGTAATACAGTTTGTGTTCTTGTTATTGTGAAACGTTGCCGACGTGTCTTTAATCGCTCACGAACTCAATCTATGATAGTCACAACAAAATAATGGTGCCGAAACCCGGGAACAACGACCTCCAGGACTACATGGAGAACAAAGGACTGCGAATCAGGCTGCAGTAACGAACGAAAGGTGAGCGACGACAGTTATTCCAACCTAAAGATGCAACGACTGAAAGAGAAGCGAACGGCACGTCGGCAGCAGAGCACACGGCTGCTCGAAGAGGCCAGGGTCGCTTTGGACGATACAGACATCGGTGGGTTGTGCTCGGTCATCGACAGACTTCAGGTAAACAACGAAGAGCTCCTGAAACTGAAGGCACGAAAGCTGGCATTGCGCAGAGGCCGAGTTTCAACAAGAGTAGAGACCTCAGATACACCTCAGACAAGCCATCCTGGCGGCGAAACCTCACTCCCGCAGCGCCGTCAAGCTTCCCGCTCTGTCGCTACAGACGTTCAGCGGCGAGTTGAGACAGTGGCGCGCGTTTTGGGAGCAGTTCAAGGAAGCGGTTCATGACAACAATAGCCTTACGAAAGGAGAGAAGTTCCATTACCTCAGAAGCCTACTGAATGGCGTGGCGGCCTCATCCATCGCAGGATTGCAAGCGACAGGAGACTGTTACGATGATGCCGTGGCCCTACTATCAAGGCGCTTTGGAGATACCCGGCATATCGTGCAGGATCACCTTGCACAGTTGAGGAGCCTGCCCTCAGTGCGCTCATCAGGTGATGTTCGTAGCTTAAGAAAGCTTTTGGACCATGTGCAATGTCACGTGCGTGGACTGAAGGGACTCAATGTCGGTTCGGCGACCTACTCCACCATGATGACAGACATTCTGCTTAAGGCACTGCCAGTCGACATTGTGGTCTCCTATTACAGGGAAATATCGACCACTCGACGCTCGGGGGGCTGGACGGGAGAGGCTGAAGCAGGTGAAACCTACGCTTCTTCATCATCAGTCGCTACCGAGGGTGAGCTAGAGCAGCTTTTGTCCTTTCTACTCATAGAAGTCGAAAGTCGAGAAAGAAGCGGAATCGGAGAAACTGGGGAGGAGAAAGACCGTAAGAAGAAAATCGAAAAGGGACCGGCATCTCCACCGCCAACTTCAGCCGTGCTGCATGTGGTATCCGAGGTGGGGAAGCAGTGTTTATTCTGCAGTTCAGCCAACCATAGTACGGAGGTCTGCGACAGCGAAATCAGCCGCGAAGAAAAGTTAACGAAATTGCAAGGCGACAGTCGATGTTTTCGCTGTACGTGGCGCGGACATCGCGCAAGAGAGTGTAGGCGTAGAGTTGTATGTGGAAGGTGCAAAGGGAGACATGTTACATCAATCTGCGATCCTGCTTGGCAACCAAACAGGGTACCAGTCACCACCACGGTGGATTCCAACACTTTGCACACAGGTAACCAGAGCGCCATGCACAATGATGTCTTGCTTCAAACTTGCAGACTATGGGTTGTCGGAGAGCAACGTTGCGGCTACATAAGAGGTATAGTGGATGGGGGTAGCCATCGTACGTTCATTCGGGAAGACATATCCAGAAACCTCGGTCTCAAGGAAATTGGAAAGACTAGAATTCAACTTAGCACATTCGGAGAAGTCGCCTCAGCCCAGCAAGAGCGCCGTTTGGTACAGGTATGCCTGCGCAGTCAGTATGACGGAAAGGTTTACTTTATCGAAGCCATTGAGATGCCGTTCATTTGCAACGACATCATACAGGTGCCGGTTGAAAATGAGTTTGTAAAAGCTATGGAAGATGGTGGACAGCCCATCGCAGACAAATTGTTTTTACCGGGAATGCCTGCCGTACCTGGAATCGGGCTCCTAATTGGTGCTGACCATTTATGGAAGTTTATGACTGGAGAGATGCGACGTCACTCCGAAAATCCTGATTTGGTAGCGCTCGGCTCAGTTTTTGGTTGGATGTTTCAGGGTCCGATAAACATCCATAGCTCCCTACACGTCTCTTTGAAAGCATGTGTTTTAAGAGTGAGCACTTCTGTCGAAACTGTAGAAAGACTTGCTCGAAGGTTTTGGGATTTGGAGAGTGTGGGAATCTTGGACCAACCCAAGGGACCTTGTGAGGAGGCACAAGCAGTTATTAGTGAGTTTGAACGACACATCGCAACGAAGGATGGCCGCTACGAGGTAGCCCTGCCCTGGAAAGAAAAACTGTGGCCAACTTTCTGATAATCGCGCACAAGCGGTTAGGCGACTACAGAGCCTTGGCCGAAAGATGCTGCGCACTCCCGAGTTTGGCTTGGAATATGATGCTGTTATGCGAAGCTACGGGGAGATGGATTTCGCTGAAAGAGTGTCGAAGGAGGGGGGACGGCAGTCATCCAATTTACTTTATGCCTCACCACGCTGTGCTGCGCGGTGACTCAACGACAACAAAGCTGCGGGTAGTGTTTGATGCTTCCTCTCATGAACAGGGTGCTGCATCGTTGAATGAACACCTTGAAAAGGGTCCATGTCTCCTTTCAGATCTTGTCAGGTTACTGATCCAGTTCCGAGCGTATCGGATAGCTTTGACAGCGGATATAGAAAAGGCCTTCTTACAGATAAGCGTCAGAGAACAAGACAGGGACGCGCTGCGGTTTCTTTGGTTCAGAACATTGCCTTCGAAAGAAGAACCAGATCCAGAAATGGAAGAGTGGCGAATGAAAAGGGTGCCGTTCGGAACCAAAGCTAGCCCCTTTCTGCTCAATGCTACGCTGCAGCATCACCTAAAGACCATCGAAGGGCCTGACCTAACGACAGCGGTCCTTCTCGCGGACTCGTTTTATGTGGATGATCTTCTGGTGGGAGCGTCAACAGAGAATGAGGCTGAAAAAATATTTTTTGAGTCAAATCACATACTAGAGGCTTGCGGCATGAAGCTGCGAAAGTGGTCGTCCAACTCAGATCGCTTACGGGAGTTATTTACTTCCCAGGGTGAAGCCACTGACTCGAATGACTCTGTGAAGGTGCTGGGTCTCCTCTGGAATCCGCGGGAAGATACAATCACCGTGGCCACATCTTCAGTGTTTGGCGTTTTGTGCAAAGAGCGCTACTGCAAAAGACTTGTTCTTCAGACGATCGCCAGAATCTTTGACCCACTTGGGTTGTTAGCCCCTTTCACAGTCACAGCCAAGATCCTCTTCCAAGACTTGTGGAAATTGGGCATTGGGTGGGACGAGGATTTGCCCAGTGATATTGCAGAGCAGTGGGAAAGATGGAGGTCCGAGCTGACTCACTTGTGCATGTTCACGGTGCCCCGTTGTGTTTCTCCGGGCAATGAGCCAAAATCAGTGCAACTGCACATATTTTGTGACGCCAGTCAGCGAGCATACGGATGTTGTGCATACTTGCGCATAGAGGACTCTGATAATTTTGTTCACACAGAGCTTATATTTGCAAAGTCTAGAGTTTCGCCTCTGAAGGGAATGACTCTTCCCCGGCTGGAACTGATGGGCGCACTTCTCGGTGCTAGAACAGCGGACTTTCTTACAAGCTGCTTGAGGTATCAACGCCAACTGCAATATTTTTACTGGACAGATTCTAGCATAGTGCTTCACTGGTTGAAAGGACATCCATCGCAATGGAGTCAATTTGTCCGGAACCGGGTGGTCGAGATTCAAGGTTGCACAGATAAAGATCAGTGGAGACACTGCCCAGGCAGCGAAAACCCAGCGGATCGCTTGACTCGAGGCACGTCGTTACGCGGTCTCCAAGAAGAACGACAGTGGTGGCACGGGCCTTCGTGGCTCTCATCGAATGCAGATGATTGGCCGGCTCTTACAGAGAATATTACGCCCGCCAAACATTTAATATTGGCGGAGGAAAGGAAGGGAGTAACGGTCTTGCAGGTGAGAACTGTCATGCCCATTTTAGAGTTGACTCATCACAGTACTCTCCTACGGCTTCTGCGCATCACAGCATGGGTTCGCAGATTTATAAGTATCCTCAAAGAGCCCTCCATGCAGTTCGGATCAACTCTTACTGCTGAGGAACTTGAGAAAGCAGAAGTCTATTGGGTCAAGACTATCCAAGAGGAGGGATTCACTGAAGAAATTTCCCGACTTCGGCAAGGGCATCCTGTGAGTTTGCAGTCAAGCGTATACAAGTTAAGCCCATTTTTGGATAACGACGGACTGTTACGTGTAGGAGGCCGTCTGCATTTTTCAGAAGAAAGTGAACATGTAAAGCATCCGCTACTACTGCCTCCTAGCCACCATTTCACTGAGCTCGTCATACACGATGCCCATCGAAGAGCGTTGCATGGTGGATTTCAAGACACGTTCACCGAGGTACGCGAAAGGTTCTGGATCCCAAAGGGACGACAGCAGGTCAGGAGGGTTGTCGGCAAATGCAACTTGTGCGCAAAAATGCGTGCAAGACCAGGGGATGCGCCCACTGCGCCTTTACCATCAGATAGAATCTGCCGTTCAGAGCCATTTGAGGTCGTGGGTATCGACTTCGCTGGACCCTTGTTTACGAAAGAGACACAGTCGTTTTCCAAGTCGTACATCGCTCTGTTTACCTGTGCAGTTACGCGGGCGGTGCATCTTGAGCTTGTATCTTGCCTGTCGACAGAAATGTTCTTGTTGGCTTTCCGACGGTTCACTGCACGAAGAGGCTTGCCGTCAGTGATATACACGGACAACGCCAAAACTTTCAAGAAAGCGGCAAGAGATATTGCGGCCTTGCAGAAAATGATATTTGATGGAAAGTTCCAGAGCCACTGCGCGGCTGCGCGCATAAAATGGAAATTTACTGCTGAGAGAGCGGCCTGGTGGGGTGGCTTCTGGGAAAGGATGGTGAGAACAGTGAAGGTCTGCCTCCGAAAATTGCTTGGCCATGCAAAGCTGACGTTTGAGGAGCTAAACACCATCCTTTGTGAGGTTGAAAGTATCGTGAATTCTCGCCCACTCACGTATCTCTCGACGTCTCCGGAGGATCCTGATGTGCTAACTCCAGCCCATTTTCTCACGGGAAAGAGACTTACCGCCCTACCATCTTCTGACCCGAAGGTGGATTCGTCAAGGGAGACGGTAACGCGACGTTGGAGACACAGAAATCAAATGCTGGAGCACTTTTGGAAACGCTGGAGGAAAGATTACCTCCTTTCGCTCAGGTCTGCTCACATTTCTGATAATCGGACTCGGAGCGTGGATGTTGGAGACTTAGTTCTCATTTATGAGGAAAAGGCTCCCCGTCAGATGTGGAAGATGGGCAAAATTTCTGAGGTATATTATGGAAGAGATGATAAGATCAGAGCCTGCATGGTGAAGCTGCCCAACGGGTCCTCCTTACGTCGACCAATACAGCTCCTTTACCGTCTTGAATTCTCTTCCTAGGTCGAACATTTCCGGGGCCGGGAGGTTGTTATATCTTTTCTTTGCATATATGTGTTTACACTTTGAGGGGGCGCATAGCAAAATCGGGCTGGCAAGAAATAAAGAACGAAGAAAGGAAGAAAGAATTATGTTGTCTCGGTCTCTGGCATGCGCGCACCCACCTTCGGCTATCCTGTTACCGCGACTGTACAAGTGTACTTCGGGCCGCCGCCGCAGTTTCCAGACTCCGGGGAAAAGATGCCGTGATGTGGTGTGATGACAGACATTCAGCAGACAGTGGACGAGACTGGGAGAATCTCGCCAGACAGTGAACCCAGACAGACGCTACGTGGAAAGTGAACTTAAAGGACATGAGCTTAGTCTCTCTGTATCTGTGTGATCGTGTAACTTTTATGTAATACAGTTTGTGTTCTTGTTATTGTGAAACGTTGCCGACGTGTCTTTAATCGCTCACGAACTCAATCTATGATAGTCACAACAAAATACCCTCCGCTTGCGTGCGGCAGGTGCTCCGCCACGTGCGATGCGGGTGTGCGGATAGCGCGTGTACAGTCCCTAAGGGAGTACACGCAGTAACGTGTGTGCCTTTTGTAAGGGGTGGCCGGCTTTGAACCACGATGTCGTCATGATATTCACATGTTCTGACGCCCGATGCCAATATACGGTTGTACCACGCAATATTACTTCGATGTTACATGTTGTATTGTGACGCCAGTATACAGGACGCGTGTGTTTGTAAAGCATGAAAGTTATTTTCACAGCATTTCCAAGCAGAGGAGGTTATTTTCTATGCAATTCCAAGCAGAAGCGTGGCTGTCATGTGAAAACGTACGTGGGCCAGTAACCGGGTATCTGCCAGAGGTGATCGCTTCGTATAGGATGTTGAGCGCTCGATTTACTCAAGAGTATTTGTGCAATGTTAACAAGAAAAAATTGTATAAGGATCTTGTTGAGAGTGTGCTACCAGTGCCTTTGTACCGTTTTCCACACCTTGGAGGCCCAGGACAGGACGTCCTAAAGAGAGAAAAGAAAATGCCGGTACCGCCATCAGTTAAAACATTCTTCTTTAAATTGCACACGAACACACTTCCTGTTAAAGCTTGGCTTAGCGATAAAGGCTTCTACATACCCTGGACAACAAATTGTTATTTATGTAAAAAACCAGAAATGACAGAACATGTATTCTTAGACTGTTGTGATCCCATTTTCTACTGGGATGTGCTACAGCGCACATTAAAGAAAGAGTTGCCTCTCGACCCATATGGAATACGCTTCTTGCCGGCAAACGCGTCAGCAGTGGCGTAGCCAGGGGGTGGCACACCGGGCACGTGCCCCCCCCCCCCCCCCCGAAATTTTTTTTCGCCATGGCATACAGAGCGAAAAATGACCATTTCAAGGAGGTGCCCCTCCCGAAATCAAGGAGGTGCCCCCCCCCCCCCCCCCCGAAAAAAAATTTCTGGCTACGCCACTGCGCGTCAGAGGACATTCCCTATGATTTAATTATGCTCCTGGGGCTCGACGCCTTGTAGAGAACGAAAATGTAATTTGAACATGTTCACCAGCTGGTTCGTCCTGTTCGTGACCACTTTATTGAAAGTGTGATGCGTCTGAGAGAGGTGTATCGCACGCTCCCTGACACACCAGTGTGGATTTCTGCGCTAGATGAATTGATTTGTATGAAAAAAAATTTTAATCTCGTGTTGGGCACAGCCTGGCCAATGCGCTTTATGTATTTGAAAGTCGGGAATAAAGGAAACAAACAAAAGAAGCGTGGCTGTGTGGTAGAACACTTGCTTGCCACGTAGACGGCCTGGGTTCGATCCTCACTCGGACCAGGAAAATTTCATTATTTATTCTATTTGCTTCTTTCTCGATTTTTCGGTCACGGACAAGATGATGATTTTTCGCTCACAACCAACGACGCCGGTGCCGGAATTACTGCGAAACGAGCTCTGTAACGCTACCGCGTTAACACTTCCTTTACGTAAGTGCGTTTCACTATTGATCAGCCGTCTTCGCTTATATGTCACACATCGTGATTGTCTGAAATAATCTCTTACGAAAACTTTTAGCGTAAGACGCTTTCGCGAATACGATCCCTGTTTTGCTTCGCAGACTTTTGCTTTCTGTTGCGATCAGGAGTGCCGCTTCCGCTTTGCTTCATCGGAGAAGGGTTCTGTTCCAGTGGGGGGATTAGGAGGCGTCGCTCCACGCCAGAGTCGAATGCTCGCTCGCAGAGTCAGTGGGCTGCTTGGCGTCCCCAATTGGAATTCGAACTTTCTCTCGCCTTCACGCGAGGGGTGACAGCCCTAGGAAGAGAGTTGGCTTCACTTCTCACAATGCGCTGAGGCTCTACAAGTACGCACATTGGACACGTGTGCTTCGCTTGTCTCTTCACGTTCGCGTCGACGGCCTTGGACAGAGTCCGGAGCGTCGATTGTTCTCCGCGCTCGGCGCCTGCTTCAGATACGTGACACGGCCGCGCAAGCACGAACCGTAACAATCCTTTTGGACGCCTGACTGATAGCTCCCCCTTAATTTTGGTTTCTTTCTCTCCACGACTCCATAGTACCGCGTCATCAGCCTAAACAGACCGTTTTGCCAGTGTGATCTAACATTCGGGTTTATAGCTGCTTCGCCACTTGTTAGGGGAGCAGCCTAGCTTTCTTTTTCTTTCTCGCTCTTTCTCTTTTTGGCGAGTGTGCGGCCGGAATTGGTTCTATCAATTTCCTCAGACTGGCGACCGACTCGCAACGAGCGCGTGACGGGCTGCCGCGCTCTTGCAACGTGGCGAGAAAAATAACGAGAAGCTGCCGGGCATCTGCGCGGCTGTTAAAAGGCGAGCGTCTTCGCAGCTGCCACGCCGCGCGGAGAAGAAAGATGGCAGACAGAAAAGAAAAGCGTTGCGGGAGAGGCCCGGCCGGCCTCTTCGTTGCCGGCTACAAATGACGAGCTCGCCGCCGTCTTGGCTGGAAGCCCCGTCTTCCCCTCGATTCTTGTTTTTCATTCTCTCTCCACTTATTTCTCGGCGCGCGCTCTCGGGGGGGCGAGAAAAGAAAAAGGGAGCCGCGTGGAGCATTCGCAACGCCTTGGGCATCAGCGAGCAAGCGCGCAAAGCGGGCGCGCGCGACAGCGCGCTTTCGCGAGAGGAGGCAGTGCATGTGTGGAGAGGCGGTTTGCGCTACTGCACATTCAAATTAAGTTTGCCACCGCAAGCCTCTTTGTGGTAAAGAGAACGGTTTGGTTTCGGTTTAGGCACGCGGCGTAGGAGGGACCGTGGCGCTGTCATACCGACAGCGCAATTTTTTCAGCCTTCGCACTCACTCACGTTCACACTCACGTCCACTCACACTCATGAGTACTCACTCACGTTCACACTCACCTCCACTCACACTCATGAGTACTCACTCACGTTCACACCCACCTCCACTCACACTCATGAGTACTCACTCATACTCAACTCACCACGTTCAAATGAGTGTGAGTGAGTGTGAGTTGAGTGCACTCATGAGTGAGTGTGCCGAGCTCCATAGGTCGGCACTTTAAGGGAGTACTCACTCAAACTCACTCACCACATTTTTTTCAGCCTTCGCACTCACTCACGTTCACACTCACGTCCACTCACACTCATGAGTACTCACTCACGTTCACACTCACGACCACTCACACTCATGAGTTCTCACTCACGTTCACACTCACGTCCACTCACACGCATGAGTACTCACTCATACTCAACTCACCACGTTCAAATGAGTGTGAGTGAGTGTGAGTTGAGTGCACTCATGAGTGAGTGTGCCGAGCTATGATCGCCACCAACATACAGGCTTAGGAGAGAGCATGGGCGTCGGCAAGCTTTTGTCTTGGGGGGTGCAAAACCCATGTTGCATGGCGGCTGGGGTACGGGGGAGCGCTGGTGTAGCTTGGGTGGGGGGCAAGTGCTGGTGTGGCTTGAGGGGGGGCAAGCGCCCCTTTTGCACCCCCCCCCCCCCCTGCTGACGCCCATGGTAGAGAGCTAGGGCGGGAAGGCTTCATGTGCCTTTCCGGAAGCTAGAAGAAGGGACTCAGTCCTTACCCCTATTTGCAACCTTCAGCTTCCTTTGCCCCTACGCGCAACAACAGACCCGATATCCACGCCGGTCTGCGCAGCAACACTATGTATTACTACCGTACCTAGGCGCCTGGTGCTTCTCAGCCGTAAACACTCATCTGTTCGTTATGCTCAACAATACTGTTATCCTACAAATCACGCTCACAGAAAGGCCCATCTGTCGTTCCTGAAAAAAATTCCGCCCTGTCTTCAATGCATATCAATATCACACTCTGTAGTAAGACCGCATGTTCTTTTCTGCTGAACCGTTCATTGTTTCAGCCTTGTGTTTTCTGACTTCCCGTTTCCTGTCATTCCACATGTCGAATAACGAAGTGGCCATTTACACGCGAACTTTCACGCCACAGGAATTTTTCCTTATAGTGAAGTAGTAGTAGTAGTTGAAGAAGAAAACTTTACTTTTCGTTTTGCTTGGGAAGTCCCAGACGGTGGAGCCCTCAGCCCGGGGCCCCATTTGCTGCTGCTACCCGGCTGGACCGGTCAATCAGTCTTCGCTGAACTTTCCTCGATCTCACGAGCGTCTGCAAGATTGACTTCTCATAGTCAAGCTGATATGGAATGTTGTGGACGGCGCTGAGGAAGAGGATGACGACGACATAATCATCCGTATTTCATCGGAGCGAACCGCCCCATTCTCATCCGTTCCCATCAGTGGAGTATAGGTTCCACGTGCGCAGAGGAAGCCACAGCTACCACACTGTACACTGCGATCGCACAACGGTGAGAATGCAGCATCGACGCGCGAATTCGCGGGTTCCCGTTGGACTCCTCCACTTGCCGGAAATGCGGCAACCTGAGAAGCGCGTGCGGCTGCCGAGGCTCGCCGGCGGCGCGAGTCGTCTCACGGCTCGATCGCATTGCGGGAAAGGAGTGAGCGCATATCTCTGCCTATGTTATCATAGCATAGACAGCACCGTGCCGCACAACATCCAGCACGTTCAACTCTTTACTGACGCCACGTAAAAGAGCCAAAGCCGACTGACCGGCAAGGAAATAGAACGTTTGTTATGTTTAAAAGCGTTTTCGTGTATGGGAAATGCGCGGTGTTGCTGGTTTTTGTATACACGTTTATACCGCACAGTCCTTTAGCCTGTAGAAGCACTGACATAGTTCAAGTTGTGTGACTATGAAACCTACCGATTACACGCTTCAAATAAGTGCCGCAGCAAAACCAGAAAGGTGAACAAAAAAGGACGTTCTTTTTACGCTGCCGTTGAGAACTTCCACAAACATTTTCATCTCCGGTGTAGACGTCATCGCCACCACCGTGAAGTTATGACTGAGAGTGGCATTTGCTGATATTACGTCGTGATGGTGGTAGATAGGATTATTATTATTATTATTATTATTATTATTATTATTATTATTATTATTATTATTATTACTATTATTATTATTATTATTATTATTATTATTATTATTATTATTATTATTATTATTATTATTATTATTATTATTATTATTATTATTATTATTATTATTATTATTATTATTATAGAAAGTAAATCCCTTGCAAACTCATAGACAGTATTGACCGCAGGAAAGGACCGAGCCTTCATGACACTCACAGAAGCAAACTGCTGCAGCATTTTCGGTGAGCGGTCCTAGATTTGTCGGTTTATTCTGTTTCTTGAATGCTTTGGCCGTTAAAGGGACGCTAAAGAGAAACAATGACTTGGTTTAGATTGACAAACTGCACTCTGAGAACTCTAATGCCATATTTTTCACTGTCATAAGTTCATTATTAGCGGAGAAAATCAAGGTTGAAGGTTCATTTTTAAATCTCGCGCCGAAATATCCGCGCGTGACGTCGAAATTTTCAAAATGTATTTTTCGTATTTTCGCGACATTGGCTCGATGAAATTTTCTGAAACTTCGTATGCTAGGTCTATGCCCCCCCCCCCCCCCTCCCCCCAAGAAAAAAAAGCAAAAGAATAAGCCCACACTTTGTTCCTACGCATCTGATTGGTTCAGAGGCTTGGGACTGCAGTCGCACGACTGCGAAAATCGAGCAGCGAGCGACTGAGCAAAGAGAGACTCTCTGCGACGAAAGCGGCCAGTTGCGACCGTTTGCGACCAGTCACTTTGCGACTAGCTCGGTCGCGCGACCAGTGCTAGTCGCATGTGTGAATGAACCTTAAAAAGGACACGACACTCAAATTTCGATCATAATCTGCGTTATGCGGGTTAATCACTTGTATATTCACAAATAAACTGGCAAAATTTTAGCGCATTTGGTCGAGCACTTAGTTTATAATTGAATATTTTTATAAACACGCGAGTGGCCTGAGAGTCAGGCAACACTGGCGCACTCGCGAGTTGTGACGTAACAAGCCGCTAGGTGCGCGAGCGTCTGCATTCCGGTGAACATTATTGTTCCGTGGTCAGCTACGCGTGAAATCAAGATATATTAGCTTTGTTCAGCTTGGCGCTGAAACTGAACAATTTGCAGCGACTGAAACTGGCAGAAGACGACCGCTCCGCTCCTTCCAGCACATGACGACGTACCAGTGTTGTACAAGTTCCTCTAAAACAGGAACGAAATCTCGTTCCTCGTTCCTTCCCAATTTCGGAACGAGTTCCCGTTACAAGTTCCTCAAATGCAAAAGGAACTCGTTACAGTTACATTTCCGAAATTGGAACGTGTCGTTACATTAACGTTACATTTGAGTTTTTAACAAATATATAGTGTCGGATAATCCTGAGGCGAAATAAAGTCAGCAATTTAAAGCTCCTCTCGAGCTAGATATATCAAAAGAATTTAACATTGCCGGCAGAAGGTTATACGTAGGTAAAGAAATCTAAATAAACGCTCATAGACAAATTTTTTAGAGACCATCGGTCCTCCCTCAATGAAAACTGGGAGATGACTTCTTCAGGACTTCAATAAAGTTTAGTACCTACCTACCTACCACCGGCCTTACTACATACGTGTCTAACTGCAACTTTCGTGCTCGTCTATTTCAAGTCAAACACTTGTGGCACTTTTCAACGTCGGTCTTCAGAGGCGCAGTATGGATACAGCACTTCAGATATTCAAATTGAAATGTCCACTAATGCGCCAATATAATTAAATTTCTTCCACAGGAAATCGCATATAAAGGGAGAATACTTAGGCGTTTAATGAGCGTTCATTCAATATTTCAGTGTGAGCAGAAAATAATGTTCGGGATACACATTTGCACCTTAGTAATGTCCCCTGTTCGCAGTCAGTGAACATATTTCTGTATATTTCGTCCTCTGTCCTTCTATATTTTTATCTCTTTCTTGCCTTTCGTTCTCTATATTTTTCTCTTTCTCTTTCTTTATATATTTTTTCGCTATCTCTCTCTCTGTACGTTCGCTCGCCTTCTATCTTTTTTTTCTTTTTCTCAGCCTCTCTATACTCCTTTTCGCCTCCTCCTCTCCCTCCTCCTCACCATCACTTCCCCTTCCCCACCCCCTTGATATACTGTACTATACAAGGCCATGCTATGCACTTCTAGCGTGCGCGAATGTTGCAGAAAAACGCATAGTCAGTAATTTCCACAACATCTTACTTCATTATTATGGTCACTCAGCTAAGAGATGTACACGAGCAAATGGAAAGTCAGCCAGAATGGTATATTGCATTGATGAGGTGTTTATCCTTATCGCCGTTCTACTGTATAATTGGAAAAGGCCGTTACTTGATGTGTTTGCTCTAAAGATGAATGCGAATTCTTCAGTACTATGTGTTCGTCGTTGAGTCGCGATACGAGCAAAATGAACAGATTAGTTCTCTCTATGTATTTAATTGCTTCAAAGTGCCATGTCTATATTGAATAAATTCCATGAAAGAAATAGAAACTATATAGCAGAGTGGTTACGCCGCTCGCCTTCAGATCGTCGATAGGCGGTGTCGAATGTCGCCTCGTCGAAAACCTTTTGTAGCCAAGAATTTATCTCTTTCTCTGTATCCCTTTCTTCCGCTCTCTCTGTACTAGTTCTCTCGCCCCATCAGAGTTATCGCATCCCGCGCCGGACAAATCAGCGCCCATGTTCTGGGAGCGAAGCAGAAGATGACGGCCATGACGAAGAGAGTGCGTGCCGGTTCATGATTTCCTTTCTACAACACATGGAAACATCGAGCATAACATCTCTGCTGTGAAACATCAACTGTTCCTCCCGCACCTGGTCAGCCTTGCCGTGTTTAGCTTCCCTGCACCCCCCGGAGGGTGCCTTGAAGTCGCAACACTGGCGCCAGGATTCATCGTAGCCACGTGATACCAGGATTCATCGTAGCCACGTGATAGGCGAGCGCTACATTTTCGCGCATCACACGGTCGGCCATCCACCCTGTTCTGCATGATGTGCTGCGTGCGTGCGCCTGTTGAATGCCGTGGAACGTTTAAACAAGGAACGCCGTTCCCTCCACCGTTCCTGCTTAAACGTAACGAGTTACCGTTACAGTTCCGCCAATCCTGAATGGAACGGTGGCGTTCCTCCGTTCCTGCCAAAAGGAACTGGAACGTTGTTCCTTGGAACGCCGTTCCGTACAACACTGCGACGTACGCGCCTTGGCAAAATGGCGGTCCTGGCGGTGGGCGGGGTTTACAGCTGGCGACTTCTAGGGTTTGTTTTGCAGTGAATATACTTTTACAGCGCACTTTTCATTTCTGTTCAGGCATCATAGACGTTTCTAGTTTTCGCTGAAAACCACAAATTGTTGGATGACCGCGTCATGGCCCCTTTGAGAGCATAAGAAACTTTTGGACTCTCTATGATCGTCTGTTGTGTGTTATTGCATGTTTTCGCTCTAATGTCCCACACATGTCACAACGTGAGAATGCGAGCCAGTCGCCGGGCAGATTCCAAGGACTCACTGAAGCAGTTTTGTGACGAAGCAAATTTGCTTTATTGCGACCATATATTCGGATGCAGTACCCGCACATTCTGGTGAGATGATAAAGAATTCACTTGTGAACGTCACGTGACACGACGTAGATCACACACCACCTGTTGAATTTTGACGCAGCGATGGCGTGCTCCGTGGAGTGCTGTGTAACTCCACACTCTAGTCATCGAGTTCATTCAGGTTACTTACTTCTGGCAGCCGGATATATAGTCGGACAAAGCTTTACAAGTCTGCAGCATATCCTCCTCAACTGCGGATGCACATAGCGTGCACCAATCGGTGCTCACTCCCAACTGACGTCATGAGCAGGATAGCCGGTAACCCCGCCTTCGGATAACACCGCCGAGTGCATCAGCGGGACTCTATGTCGTGGTTCTAATCATTTCGCTCTGAAGCACGGCCTCGTTACTTTTTTTTTTTATTTCTCGTAGTGCGTAATTTGTTGCTTGTTTGCAAACACGTCTGAAGGTGCCACGGAAGAAGAGACATCGCTGCTTCGTTCGTCGGATATTCACCGCAACTGCCCTGTGGTGACGGCAAGCTGTTGCTGACGAGTTGCTAACAGCTGCGGTGGCGCTTGCGAAACCGCATCCTTCGCAAATCGAGGCGAAGGACCGGCCATGACAATTACTGACAAGCAGTGGCAACTTGATATACAATCACGCTTATTTAGCCTGCTTGCCTGAGGAGAACACTATTGAAGAGACAAACGAAAATTTGATGACCTTCAACTTGGACTGATAACAACGTGTACTCTTTATTACAAACTTTACTACTAATTTCTTAATAACTAATCATGTAAAGCTGACAATCCACTGCGTGTTTATCTTCGCCGCAGCGTTCGATGTGTATGCGAAGGCATTCAATGTTTGCCTTCTTTAAATACCACGAATAAAGCACATATCTACGTCATCTGCGATGGCCCTTGCTACTCCACGGAGCGTCATATAATTAACACTACATTATCTGCTTTAAACGACACACCCCTTTGGAAGCAGAATATTATGTAGGCTCATAGAACGCGAAGTGTACTGGGAAGCGTAATTGGGCTCTTGGTATTCTTACCTGAGAGCTGCATCGCCTCCAAGCTATAGAATTATAGCTTCTGCATATTATTGCGTAGTTCAGGTGTATGTACAGAACATGAAAGCGGATCGCAAATGTACAGTCACGCTCAGTACGACTTCCAGAACGGGACCGCGTGGCCTCAGGAGCTCGAATATTGCGCATGGCATAAACTTGCGCTCATTTGTTCAACTAAACGATATTTTCTCATTTGGGACCGTCCTCAGGTCAGAGAAAAGCGTTTAGTTGCGGAGCTATAAGGGCTAGCGGATGCCATGGCCTTCTTGGAGCTCGTGACACCACGCGCTGCATCCTGTGTTGCAAGTCATATATTGAGCGCGACTGCACATAGTTCCGCGCGCGATATCGTCGCCGTGTGCACCCTCTGTTCCTCCTCTACATTCCTGTTCTCGTTTTCCTCTATACGCAAAATGGCATGCCAGCGACAAAGCGCCTTCGGCTGATCACAGTTTCTATCGCATCAGAATGTCTCGTTACACCACTTCTCAATGACGTTAGTCTATAATTTTTTATTTGTTTTTCTTTTACTTTTTCCCTCAATCACGTTCCCCCCAAGCTCATTACATTTCTTTTCTACGGCGGTGGAAGTCACTTTGTCACTGTCACGTAATCCCAGACAGGCTGTTAAAATTAATCAGATGAATAAAGGCAAAATAATGGAACAAAAATGCTGCTGACTGCGCTGCAAGTATACACGTCGCAGTGTGCATTTGAATTTTAACGGTAGTCATATGTGGAATTACACGGCAATGGGAATGAACGAATCGGTAGCACAGAGGATAAAATAAAATAAACTGATACCAGTTTCAAACTGTGCGCCGCTGATCGCGATTAAGCCCGATCGGGATCAAATTCCTTAACTGTGATTGGCTCTCTTCAGCAGCTTGCGGAAAGGAGCCAATCACGATCGAGGAATCGGATCCGGATAAGGCCCGATCGCGACCAAGAGTGACCGTGTGACAACGGTGTAACACTTCGTCTATAGCATGTCTGTAAATGCGAGGTACTGAAAAAATCCAACGCAAATGGCGGGCAGACGATGCCCATTCCGCTACAAATGAGAAAAATGGAAAAAAAATAAAGGGAGACGCGTTTGTTTGTGCAAGTCTGAGCCTGGATGAGCATTCCAGGAAATCACGGATTCGGAGCACAGCTTCCGCCGTCGCGAACGTGTCTGCCGCGTAGGAACTCTGCACCGCAGCCCCCCCTTTTCGCATCTCTCCTCGAACAACCGCGCGCTCTAGCTAACCACGCGTGTGAGAAGAAAGTCGGTTGGAGTTACTGTCGCATTACTTTACCTGTACAAAGGGGCGATGCATTTCGTTTAAGAACAAAAGATGGTTTAAGAAACAAAAGAACAAAAGACACATACACAGGGAGCTCAAGCATCGTTTTAAATGCGAATGCATTTCTTAGTCGGGCTATGTCAGGCGCATCCGGCGTTGTCCGCGGCGGCGTCCGCGCGCCGGCAGGTGTTATCTCTCCGCTCTCACTCCCTCTCCCATAGCAACAGCTGCGGGCGCGCGCGCTTATCCTCGCCCCTAGCAACCGGAGCATGTGGTGCGAGAGAGTGTAGGAGAGGGTAGGTGCAGTGCTTCGCCGCTCCTTCTCTCGCCGTTCACTCTCTCTCCTCCCTGCGCCCCACTCTCCCGTCCGCTCGCACCTCACTCTCGACCGTTCGCTGGCTGGGCGCCTCTCAAGGCGATGGCAGAAGTCGGTGAAGGCGAAATCTCTTCGGCGCAAGAAATGCATTCGCATTTCCTCACGATTCCCTTCGGGGAGGTGGGGGGCATTTTTTTCTTTTGCGCGCTGTTTTACTGCAAGTCTAACAAAGAATAACAAGCCTTAAATTCAACTTCTTTCGCTCGTTACACAGAAATGGGCTCTTAAAACATGTCAGCTGCGGGTTACCGGTTCTAATGTAGACCCCCTTTTCTATGTGCGTGTGTTATATCAACCAGCCACGAACGAATAGGGACATAGCCTAAGACCATGCCGCGAGGCAGAATCCAAAACAATCCAAAACACACTCAGCCACGGCAACGCCGTGCTCACAAACACAATTTCAAAACGCGTGCGGCATCAGACGAGTCAATTAATTTCTGCACATCCCGTGTCCACTCGTGGCGCTTGCAGGAACCTGTCGCTTTTAGGATTGTTTCAGGTACAATAGGCCAGTACTAATTTTGAAACATTTCGGAGGGATCGGCAACGCTACCTTAATTAACTCTTTGATACGTTTCTGCACGGTCACTAGACTCCGTAGGGAGGCCATTCGGCTTTGTCGGTAACACTCACAGCCCCAAGAGAGTGCTAGCGACTCCCTTTGCGGGAGTAAACGCTTGTCCCATATTTCACTCTCTTTTCAGGAGTGCTGAGAACTCTCTGTTGCACAGAGTAGGCACACTCTCCCGACAGAGTTCTGGTACTCTGGCTGAGCGGGAGTGAACAAGCTCTCTCGCCAGAGTAAAGTCACGCTTCTGAAATGGAGTGCATACACTCTCTGCGGGAGTTACGCTACTCTCTCACAGAATTTTATAATCTGGTCTGGCTAGAGTGCATCAACTCCCTCCAAGAGTAGAATCACTCTTTCTGCTAGGACTAATGTAAAAAAAAATAATTATAATTCTCGAGCATTTTTTTACAATGTAACAGTGAACAGGCTGATATTTTTTAAGCTTACGTCACATATACGGGACAGGCATCGGCACACACACTACAATCGTACACAACACAGCAACACTGAACATATACCGCTCGCGCTACGGACAACCATACGGTCAGCAACCGGTATATATACCCACGATGTCTGGCCCCCTTCTAGTGCCGGTGGCGCAACATCTCTATTGTGCGTATTGAAAGACAAACATACGCCGAGCCCGTGTAAGTATCTGGTAATCGTTAGGATCCCTGTAGGCACGTCTGCCTTTTACTATAAAACTACATAACAATCAACGCAATTTTCGTTAAATTTCAATTATCAGCTGGCATTCTGTCATATCGGCTCAATGTAGTTCAGCCGCTAATGCCTAAGCCTGGGAGCTGTAGCTACGCGCTTACAAATATAGTTGGGACAATCTTTCAGTAGAGATGGCCGAGGAATAATCTACGAACGTTACGATCCGGCGTCCGATCCGACTTGCGGTGCTGCGGCATGTACTACAAGTACGCCAGAAAAACAACGCCGGTCGGCAAAACTACAACTCAAGCGCATCTCTGGCAATCCTTACAGTTTTGCTTACCTCGGCTACACTTTAATGGGATAGTAAGAGGCTTGAGAAATGCGCAAACCTCAACCTTCGCGAGCCACTTGCACCGAGATCGGGCCAACCAAATACGACCCGTACGAGTACGACTCCCAGCGAAGGTAGGCCTAGCGTACCGGCCGAGTCCGTGTACATGTCATCGGCGCTTCTGGGCTTAATCATACGCGATTCCGATGAGTAATAATGACTGTACAGTAGAGCTTTGGCATCGGTTAACCTGACTGAACCATTGTTTCTTGCGTACGGTGACCGCACAAGGAGCGATGAGCATCGATGCGACGCGCTTTCAGCAAGTGCACACAGGCCGCCTGCGCCGAGATCGAGCCAGCGAAGGTAGGCGTACCGGCCGAGTTCGTCTACATGTCATCGGCGCTTCTGGGCTTAATGATACGCGATTCCGCGGAGTAATAATGACTGTACAGTAGAGCTTTGGCATCGGTTAACCTGACTGAACCATTGTTTCTTGTGTACGGTGTCCGCACAAGGAGCGATGAGCGTCGATGCGACGCGCTTTCAGCCAGTGCACACAGGCCGCCGCAGATGGCCGCCGGGCGCACTCCCCGGCACTTCGCTGACTCATGCGTGAAAACACAGGCTTGTCACTTAGGTACGCCTTATTGAAGTAACATGAAGGCATACTTTCCTGCGCATTCAATTTGATTTTTAGCGATCGGTTAGGTAGTTGCAGCTATCGGTATAGCAATGCAAATCTGCACACTGACACAGCTGCTGCACTAGCATATCGTCGCTTGCACAAGAAAATACAGATTATTCAATCAAATACGCGCGTACTTATCGAACGACATTACAGTCGACATAAAGCTTCTGTGCACGTCAACCAACGGAAAGAGCGAGAAACGGCTCTTGTACTCGGCAGTATAACAGCTGATAATCCGCCCCAGATCCTTGTAATTTTTGTATATTTTGTTTTCCATGTTATGAATTCTGAACGAAAGTTGGCGCTGTTGGCCATAGCCGCATGTCATGTGTGGCTGGCAGCAAGACGCAAGGTTTAGTTGGGAAAGTCAATCGCGTCTGTGTTCAGAATGCGACCCGTGAAGCGAAACGGCTTGTTTTGTTTTCATCAGTTTGTTTACGGTGCAGTCAGCGCTGTGAGACGTTGCGTGGTGGTAGAGCTAGTACTCGCCTGGTAATCGGGAGGTGGCGAGGTCAAATTCTGCTGGTGAAGTTGTTTTTTTTTTCTTTTTTTTTTTTTTTACGAATGTCTCGAGTGTCTACGTTACTCCAATTAGACTGTGCCTAAACTAATTTTTGGCGACGAGTTAGAAGTTGGCGCTGTTCCTTGCTTCGAAGGTGCCGCGCGCTGTTGGCGTTTTCGGAATGAAACGTTCACAATCACAAAACCATACTTTTGTCATCACTGAAAATTATTCTACTAACTTGACGCAATAAACTTGTATCTGTGGCGTCTACGCTCAAAGGTGTATGGTTACGAGACAGTTATATTGCTTTGAGGCGTCGCGGTGGTCACATGCAGGCGCTACATTGTATACTTCGTCCGCTAAGGACGGAGTAACAGACCCCATTCACGCCGCATCGGCACGAGAGTCGCATAGATTGGGAACTCCGTCTGAGTAGCAGAGCGTTCGCAGCCTCTTTTAGTCTTCCTTCAGGTAAAGAGTACGTTCGGCGGCTAACTCTGCGCTACTCCCCCACGGAGTTAAAGAATTCTGGCGAGAGTAATGCAGTTGCCCTGCTCTTCAAGTACTCCCTCTACTTCTGTGAGTGCATGACTAGAGCTCCGTGTTTTCGGATGAATGCGAAAAAATCCGATAAACAATCGCCGGTAAAATTTTTGGCAATTCGGATTTATCGATAAACTCCGATTTTAAGAGGGCATTTTCAAACCTTCAAAGGACATTTTCAAAGCTGAGAATCATGAATCGAAAGGAGCGTGCGTCCATCAGTAACAGCAACCTCGTAAGGTATATGCTTGCGTCTATTACAACAAGCTTTAAGGATGTAGTATCAAAAAACGTAGGACTTTTGTATTGAAGTATTTGTGCTTACCTGTATACATGTTTGGGCGGTCAAACCTTCCAGACATCTAAAATACACCTACTGTGTTCGCATATATTCGTGGTCAGATATCATTTCATCTAAGGTTTGAGAATAATAATAATAATAATAATAATAATCATAATAATAATAATAATAATAATAATAATAATAATACGTCCTTTATTTTTCACCAAGAAGATGAGGGAGGCTGGGAGAAAAAACCGCCAGGCCTGCGCGGGACGCGCAGCACAGCCATAGCGAAAGCTGGGAGCCTTTCTAGAGCCTTTTTTTAAACACTCTTGGGGGCAACTACTACAAACGCACTTGCATGGTACCCACTACGCCACAAATCATCATAATTTTTGTGTAGTGGGGAAGCGTCT
>JALIZH010011341.1:0-57861 GCA_030522465.1 Rhipicephalus appendiculatus
CTTTCTTTCTTTCTTTCTCTCTCTGTGTTTGCCTTGTTACCTTTTTTATATCTTTGTTCTCTATTTCTCCCTATTTTTCTCATTTTCTTTTTGTCTATCGCTTTCTTTCTCTCTCTCTCTATTTTCTCATTTTCTATTATCTCTGTCTCTCTCTCTCTCTCTTTCACGTGTTTCACGTGCTCCACTTCACCGAGCAGGGTCTTCGTTTAACGCTCACACCTGCTGTGCTCGGTGGTGGCGCTTTCCCAATTCCTGTGGCACATACCCACCTGTGGTTTTCTGCGGACATGAAAGTTTTTACGGCCGGCATAAACAGCACCACTGTGGAAATTCAACCCGTTCAACGCCGTGAAAACCATCGGACAGAGATGATTTAATTATGATGATCATGACTTTTTTTGCACAAAATGTCATCGTCATCATTTCATTTTATTCGTTTCTTTAGCAGCAGTAGTAGCAGTAGTACTAGTAGTAGCCGTCTCTTGATCTGAGAGACGGCTACTATTAATGCTGCTACTACTACTACTACTACTACTACTACTACTACTACTACTACTACTACTACTACTACTACTACTGCTACTACTACTACGCCGACGACGACTACTACTACTGCTATGCCGACGACAACGTCGCAGGGTAGACTAAGCTTCGTTGTAAAAACACATATTTCTCTACGTTGCGTAGAAGAGAATTTACTAGGCTTATCTCCGTGTTGGGCATCGAAGTGATCTCTGTTATAGTATACATTTGAGAGCGATTTCGTCGGATAACAATGTTTTCTCCAAGAACAGAAATTACCAGATCGGAACCTTCTTTTTCGCTGCCCGCTACCTTAGTACTGCATGCGGTAGTTTTATCTGTCAAGGCCGATCAGGCAGAATCGTGCGTATTATTGAAGAGAGCAAAAAGATTATCGGCGTAACAATGTCCGGTATTATTGGTAGTCGGTAACTTTCCTTCAATTAAAAGACGAGTGACATCAACTTTACGCATGTCGCATTTTCTGCGTCCACCAGTAGTTATCGACCCCCTATAGTAACGATGCGCTACTGATGATGCAACGGAGGGGCAAATAAATATCTAATATCGATTAGTATGACTTGTATCGAGCGCGATTCAAGACGGGTGCAAAGCCCGCCAATTTTCAGCGCTGGCATCACTGCCGCGCATTCACATCCGCGGTCACGCTCCACCTGATCGCGTGGCTACAGAAAACGGTGAGGCGAGTTTCAGCTGACATTTGGTCTGCTAGGCGAGCACATGTAGTCATTTGTTCGTCACCACCAGTGTCGTCGTCGCCGTCATCAGTGTGCACGAGTCATGAGCTCAGCACTGAGGGATTGCGAATCGCTACTATTCGCGACGTCGCGAATCATTTACGCAACGGACTTAATGCATGCTTTCCTAAAAAAACCTCATGCATGCCAAGCTATTGAGTAAAAGCCACATCTTAAGCTTGAAGCTTCACGTCACTGGTCCTTCAAAGCTGCTGCATTGAGCACCACACTACTTGATTTATTCTCTAAATGGGCTCGGCGATGTATGACTTCGGATCGCGCACCACCGCAGTTGCGTACCACAGACAGCACACGCGCCTAATTCTTTTGCAGCGTGGAGGCCTGGTTCAACCCGTACCTCCGCGGTGGCAAGGCCATCGCCATGAGCATGGTGCACACGGCCATACTGCGCAACGTCACCGTCGCCGAGAGTGGCAAGGTGACGCCGGGATTCGAACCCGCAGCACTCATCTCCTCGTCAGAGTCCGTTGTCGAGGGTCGGTACATACCGAATCTCATAGTTGTGGCTTATCCCTCTGGTCTCTCGAAAATAGCGTAGTAACCTCGGACGAACGCGAATTCACTGATGAGGAGAAGTTCCCGTGGCTGGTGTGAGTGGTAGCCCGGATCGCCCTGGCGTCAAGTGTATCTTAAAGTTGATTGTACATGATTTATAGCGTGGACACCATCTCAAACAATGGGATCTAAGATGCGAAGTGCGTGATACATGGCAAAAACTTTTAATGTACAAAGTGATAGCCGGTCTGTAACCCTCCAGGAAAAAATGCCCTCACGTCCCCGAAGGGGAATCGTGAGGAAATGCGAAATGCATTTCGCGCGCGCTTCACTCCATTTATATATGGTGGTTGTGGTTCGAAGAAGGAACTTGGCGCCTAATTTCTGCAGCCCGGTCGGGAGCACGGCGCAGCACCTGATTTTTTTTTATCGCGGGGAGCTCCCGCCGAGCTCCCGCGATGCAGCGCCCTCACGCACCAGAGCGCACTCCTCCTCTCCACTCACTCTCCGCTACTCCGCCCGCACCACCTGCTGCGGTTGCTAGAGGGGCGAGGATAAGCGCGCGCGCCCGCAGCTGTTGCTATGGGAGAGGGAGTGAGAGCGGAGAGATAACACCTGCCGGCGCGCGGACACCGCCGCCAGACAACGCCGCACAACGCCGGATGCCTGACATAGCCCGACTAAGAAATGCATTCGCATTTAAAAACGTATCGTTCGCGGTGTAGCCGCCGCGGTCGCTATGGCTACGGTGCTCCTATGTTGACCCGAATGGCGTGGTTTCGATCTCGGCAACGGCGGTCGCATTTCGCTGGACGCAAATTGTTAGAGGCTGGTGTACTGCGCGACGTCAGGGCACGATAAAAAAGCCGAGGTGTAAAAGATTATTCGGAACCGTCACTACGGTGTTTCTTATAGACTGCGTCACGTTAAGACGTTAAACCCCAGAAACCAACCAACCAATCAGCGGTTCGCGTTGTTGGCTTGCCATGGCTAGAAACCGTTGTCGGAGAACTCCCAGAACAAATATAGACAACAGCACGATCACGTGGTCTATACGAACATGAAATCTATATAGGTAAATGACGTGTGGAAAACGTCAAGGTGAACCAGCTATTGGTGCACCTTGGAATTTTCTAGACGTCTTTCACCTGTTATTCGCATTCGCTTACGGCCTTTGCGAAGTGTCACGCAGAGTTGTCAGTTGCGCTTATAATACGCGGATTTGGGCGTCCTTTTTCGCCAAGTCAGCTGTATTTTCCAATCACTCGTCCCGTGTTTTGGGCTTATTGGCATTTTTCCAGCAAATATAGTTATCTTAGGGAGCATCACGTTCACCAATAGCGCGTTTGTTATTGACCGATAGCTCGTTTATCGATGACCTTACAGTTAGATGTTGAAGTCAAACATACGTTGGGGGGAATCGACAAATAACGCTGATCACGCACTCGCAGACGTACATTCAGCCGAAGGGAGACCACCGGAAACAATGATAGAAAGTAGACGAGTGCTTTCGTTCATTGCTGCGCATATTCTCAATGTACAAAATAATTATAGTGATTCTGTTAAAATCCCCGTCGTATTTGAGCGGCATTTTTTTCTTATAATTGAAGGTATTTTTCAGAATGGGAAAATGTATTTAAGTTCTGCTTTTGGGCTTCATCGCGAAAGTCGCACCGCTTTTATTTTGTTATTTTGGGCTACTTTTTTGATCATTATTTGCATGTTAGCTCGGTCCTCTGACAACTCTGAGTTTTGCAGTCAACCTGTGCTGCCTGCCCTGAGTTTCAACAAGACCAGTTTTCACTCCACCCGTCGTAAACTTTCCTCCCCAGCCGCCTTGGCGAGCTTCGACCGTGTGGTGTCGGGGGTGTCCTCGTCGAACGCCATCATAACGGCCGCGCGTGCCCTGTCCCTGCCTCTGGTCGCGGGTGTCCTGGTGGCGGCGTTCTCTTTCTTCCCGACGGCGGAGCGTGCGAGCCGCGCTAAGGACATCCAGATGATGAGTGGCATGTCTGGGCGCACATATTGGACGTCCAACTACCTC
The DNA here is from genome assembly GCA_030522465.1 of Rhipicephalus appendiculatus. NCBI lineage: Eukaryota > Metazoa > Arthropoda > Arachnida > Ixodida > Ixodidae > Rhipicephalus > Rhipicephalus appendiculatus. Next base: position 3,841 of record JALIZH010011341.1, read on the forward strand.
TTCGACCTCCAGGTGTACCTGACCGTGTGTGCGCTCATGGGAGTGCTGCACAGCTTCTACTACATGGTCACCTCGGAGACGACCGGTGAGTATATCGTCGTCATCATCATCAGCAGCAGCAGCCTGACTACGCCCACTACAGGGCAAAGGCCTCTCCCATGTTACGCTGATCAACCCGCTCCTGTGCTTGCTGCTGCCACGTTATACCCGCAAGCTCCTTAATCTCATCTGCTCACCCAACTTTGTCTTCCTCTCGCGTGTTTGCTTTCTCTTGGGATCCATCCGGTTACCCTTAATAACCACCGGTTATCGTGCATACTCGCTACGTGCCCAGCCCATGTCCACTGCTTCTTCTTGATTTCAACAAAGATGTCCTTACCACAGGTTTTTTTTTCCCTGATCCAATCTGCTCTATTCCTGTCTCTTGAGGTTATACCTATCATTTTCCTTTCCATAGCTTGCTTCGTCATCCCCAATTTAAAATGAACCCTCTTTGTAAGCCTCCAGGTTTCTGTTCCGTAGGTAAATACCGGTAAGGTGCAGCTGTATCCTTACTCTTTAGGGATAGTGGTAAACTACCATTCATGATTTGAAAGTATGTTTTAGATGCGAAGCATCTTATGCTCGGGGCTATGTCCGTCTGGCGTCCCCCGTCCCCCGTCCCGCGTCCCGCGTCCGGCCACTTTCATGCAGTAGGGAAGCACCCATTATGCGAACCAGAACACTGTAGTAATATGAAGGCCGTCAACCACCACTACAGTCACCAGAGTCATGGCCGAGAGCACAGAGAGGCTGCTTAGCAATGGCTAGGCAGGTGGTGTCTGTCGCCCAGGTTGACCCCATTCCTTAATCTTGCTTGCATGTGTTTGGAGGGGCTTAGTCAGTCCCTCCTTCCCGCGTCCCACACCACCACAGCGCATGCGCGTCCCCTCCCCCTCTCTCTCCTACGCTCACCACCTTTATCTCCTCTAGGAATCTTCTACTCTACGGAGCGGCCCCCGCGTCCCACAGCGCGTCCCCTGCCCTATGCTCTCCCTACGCTCACCCCCCCTTCCTCTATTCTAGGAATCATCTACTCTGCGGAGCGGCGCCCGCGTCCCAAATCCCCACAGCGCATGCGCGTCCTCTCTCCTCTAGGAATCCTCTACTCTACGGAGCTGCTCCCGCGTCCCACAGCGCATGCACGTCCCCTCCCCCTCTCTCTCCTCTCCTACGATCTCCCCGTCCTTTCCGCTAGGAATCGTCTACGCAGCGGCGGGCACGACAGGTGGTGTGACAGCTACATACTCCTCTGGGGGCGCCACGGTAGTTCCGCGGTATGAAAATGACGGAGTGCAGCGCCGCGATGAGCGCCCGGACCACTGCCGTGAAATGAGAGCGGCGACTTTCCTCCCGCTCCAAGCTAACTATCTCCCCGATGCTTCGCATCCATACATGGTTCCCTTTAGAGGGAGATGGGGATTTTCTTTGTTCACTGAACCGGAAGCGCGGACACAGACAACGGACGCAGAAAAGATCACACAGCACGAGCGCTCGTGTTGTGTGATCCTTTCTGCGTCCGTTGACTGTGCCCGCGCTTCGGGTTCAGTGAACAAAAGATTCCCCATCTCCCGCTAAAGGGGAACCATGTGTGGATGCGGAAGCAGCGGGGAGATAATTAGCTTGAGCGGGAGGAACGTCGCCGCTCTCATTTCACGGCAGCGGTCCGGGCGCTCATCGCGGCGCTGCACAGGGAGAGAGAATGAGGCGCGCGCGCTCCGTCATTTTCATACCGCGGAACTACCGTGGCGCCCCAGCGGAGTATGCAGCTGTCACACCACCTGTCGTGCGCGCCGCTCCGTAGAGGATTCCTAGAGGAGAGGACGGGGGGGGACCGTAGGAGAGGAGAGAGAGGGGGGAGGGGCGTGCATGCGCTGTGTGGGTGTGGGACGCCGGAGCCGCTCCGTAGAGTAGAGGGGATTCCTAGAGGAGAGAGGGGGAGAGGACGTGCATGTGGTGTGGGGATGTGGGACGCCGGAGCCGCTCCGTAGAGTAGAGGATTCCTAGAGGAGAGAGGACGGGCATGCGCTGTGGGGATGTGGGACGCGGGCGCCGCTCTGTAGAGTAGCGGATTCCTAGAGGAGAGAAAGGGAGCAAGCGTAGGAGAGGATAGGGGGAGAGGACGCGCATGCGCTGTGGGGGGTGTGGGACGCGAGGGCCACTCCGTAGAGTAGAGGATTCCTAGAGGAGAGAAAGGGGGTGATCGTAGGAGAGAGGGGGAGGGGACGCGCATGCGCTGTGGGGGTGTGGGACGCGGGAAGGAGGGACGGACTAAGCCCCCTCTAAACACATGCAAGCAAGATCAAGGAATGGGGTCAACCGGGGCAACAAACACCACCTGCCTAGCCATTGCTAAGCAGCCTCTCTGTGCTCTCGGCCATAACTCTGATGACTGTGGTAGTGGTTGACGGCCTTCATATTACTACATTGTTCTCGTTCACATAATGGGTACTTCCCTACTTCATGAAAGTGGCCGGACGCGGGACGCGGTACGGGGGGACGCGGGAGGGACGGGCATAGCCCCTGAGCATAAGATGCTTCGCATCTAAAAATGAATTACCAACTAGCCTACCTTTCGATCTTTCTGCAATGTTGAGAATATGTAGTATATATATTCATTGAGAATATATAGTGATTGAAAAGTAGCTGGGTTGCAAAGCTCGAGCAGCGACTGCGCACTCTGATGAAAAGGGCATGGTCGCCAGCGCCAGCACACGCGCCATCTCTACAGCCATCAGTAGACGGCTCGTATACCCTTGTACGTGCTATGTTCCTTCTCACCACATTCTTTGCGTCGAGACGACGGGCAACAGGAAAACCTCTGCGCTTCCTGGAGCGGCCACATTCTTTTACACCAGCGTAGAGTTACGCGAGATCGGATAAGAGTTGGCTTCTAGCCTTGCTTCGTATAACATTACGATTTACTGCTATCGCATTTGTTCCTTTGCCCTTGCTACCCTTGCTACAACGCTGATTTTTAGTGTGATAGGCTTATATGCCTCATAAAGCGTCTGTCCGGCGAGTGGTGTTATACCACCCGATGGCAAGCGAACACCCATGGTTAAGTGATGACGTTGTGGAGCGCTTCCAGGTGATACGGACGTCGAAATCGCATGAACGTAGATGTAGTCGTCCCACCCTGACATACCATGATATCGCATTCAATGTCACGAAGGACTCTTAGGTGTCCCTGTGACTTTTCGTATGGGTGTTCTTGCGCTCTCAAGAATATTTTGCATAGCAAATTATCCCGACTCGCCGTTTTGACGGACTCTAGTTCGAAAAGAGCAATCGCACCCCCCTTGCAGATTTTCATTGTTATCTTAGCAGAATAAAGAGACGCATGGTACCATAAGCATTCGCCTATCACGACTCAAAGGCGAAAGCGATCTTATACTTTTTGTTCTTTTTCTTCCCAGCCGATTGTATTCATACCCCCTCCCCCCCTCGGTGCCCCAGGAAGGTTTGTCGCACCTCACCTGGTTCCGCACTTTCTACGGGATCAATGTAGATAAGGCATTAGGTCAACATAAAAAAGAAAGTTTTCTTTCCCTTTCCTTTTTTTTTCGAGCCTGGTGGCAGACATGTCACCGCCCCGTTATAAAGGGGACGCTCATTGCACCCACCCATCGGCTTACCTTTGACCAAGTGACGACATAACGTAACGACGTCTTATCTGCCGTCATGAGATGGTGTAATTATATGTCGTTATGTTGCGTGAAATCATAATGACGTCACAGATGTCATCGTGACGTAACCAGTGATCACTTGGCTTTTTGTAACGCCTGTGTGAACGCCGACGGTGACTTATCGCGTTTCATGAGGCATCTAAACCTTAATAATTTATTATGTATCTATGCTTATCGCAGTGGCGCTGCTACTGGCCGTGCTGGCTTTCTCTATCGTCGGCCTGGCCATCGCTTACACGGTGTCGCTCTTCGCCAAGACGCAGCCCGGGGCATTTACTTTGATTACGCTGAGTTTTACGATTATAGGTGAGGACTCTCTTTCTGGCTTGTAGCAAACGTTTTTTTTTTTTTTTTTTTTTTTTTTTTTTTTTTTTTTTTTTTTTTTGTTCTTTCGCTTTCTCTATATGGGACCCAAAACAAGCTCCTCCAAGCAATAGCCTAAGAATTAAAAAGAAGTGCTTGAGAAAAATATTTAAGAAACATGGTCGTCCGTCGATCATAGTGGACAAATGGTTACGGTGCTCGACTGCTGACCTCAAGGTCGCGCGTTCGATCTCGGCCACGGCGGTCGCATTTCGGTGGAGGAGAAATGGTAGAAGCCCGTGTACTGTGCGATGTAAATGCACGTTAAAGAACACCAGATGATCAGAACTTCTGGAGCCCGCCGTCCCTCATAATCATATCGTGGTTTTGGGACGTGAAATCCCAGTGTATTCTCAATACTTTATTATTATTATTATTATTATTATTATTATTATTATTATTATTATTATTATTATTATTATTATTATTATTATTATTATTATTATTATTATTATTATTATCGATAACGCTGCTTATTCACCCCTACTAATGGCGGCACCTGTCTTCCTTCAGGTGGAGAGAAGGTCCTAGTGGAACGTGTCATGACTTTTGTATCATGCGTGTTTATATCAAGGGAGCCCAGCGAACGTTTTCCGCGCCATAGGGCAAGCAAACTGCGCTTGAACACGCTGTTTTCAGTGTTCAAGCGCAGTAGGGCAAACTGCATTGCCATTAGTAGGGTAAACTGCACTGCAGGAAAGCTATCTTTACAATTATGAAAAGGGTAACGCTTTTCCACTCGGCAGGCAGCGCTCACGTGGAGAAGTGCGGTCCTTAACGCGGAGCGACGCCAACGCGGGGACGACCTGGTCAAGCCGACCTGGTACGAGGTCGCAATGGCCCTAGTGCCGGCATTCGCGTTTCCGCGTGCGCTGACCAAGGCGCTGGATTTGGACCGCGAGAACCAGGACTGCCTCAACAGGCGCCACACGCGGATCGCCGGCCACAGCTTGCTCTGGCACATGTGCAGCCGCGACAGCAACTACCGCTTGTTGGGAGCAGGCTTCTACTACTGCTGCCAGAGTGAGTCTTCGAGGTGTGCGTGTGATCGAGCCCACTGATAGCGTTCTGAGGCGTTGTGTTATTGTTTGCCAAATATTTTAATAGTTTCCAAAATTTCTTGTGAAAATGTACGTACTCTCTTTAATACTTCTATTTTGAATATGCTTTGTTAAATATGTTCGTATTAATATATCCTTTTTGTAGAAATTTTTTTTTCAATATAGCATGTGCATTGCTGGTTTGAATTGTGTGTAAATTTACTTTGCTTTTACCATCGTGTTGCCCCAGTGAATCTGGGACGTGGGGCATTGTCAAGCTGTTTCATACAGCTTTTTTTTCCCTGTCCCAACCACTTATTGTAAATCTGTATGTGGTAATTAAAGTCAACTCAACCTTACAGACATTGGTGTAGCCAAGAAAGGGGGCGTGAGGGAGGTTGACTCCTCCCCTTTCTACGGCAAAAAAAAAAAGAAAATTCTGGCTAGGCCCCTGCTTTCAGACATCATTGGTAAAAAACGAACATTGTGAAGTCTTATGGACGGATATATATTTTTTTATCAGGATTTTGCCACACTTGTTTATTGCACACTATGATATGGGCAGTAGACAAGAGCAGCGGCTGTTTGATCGACTCCGCCTTGTTTTTGCACTGTTCCCCATTCGATACACTCCAACTGCGTTTAATCGAAGCATTGAGTTTTCAGTTGCAATATACTATGTAGATCAGAGTGCGAATCCACAAAACTTTCTTACGTTGGAAGAATTCCCTACGACATAATTTTAGCCATTCTTGAGGCTGGGCATATCATTACCAAGGGCGGTCGGCCAGTGACAAATAATACTTACGAAAGGAAAGTTTTGTGAATGCGGCGCCAGAAAAGTTTCTGGCCTGAACTAAGCGGACCAGTCTCGTCACAAAATAATGTCGAGAGAAAAAAGTCTGTGCTTTCCAGCGACGTTTACAATCACAGCTTCTTGGCTGGCTTCACGTTGATACGCCGACAAAAACAATTGCAATAGCGTCTATGACGACGTGCAAACCTGCAGCACTGACACAATATAAATAATAATTAAAGAACTGCTCATAGAGTCCTGGCATGCTTGTAATTAGTGTAGAGAGCGCCGAGAAGCAAAACGAACCGACGTCACTCGTAGCACCAGTTATCAGGCCTTGAAAAATAATGCAGAATATTTTTAACAATTTGGGGGCTTCTAAAGTGATTGGTCTCTGGCTCTCTCGTTCATTTCTCAAACGATGATCATAGTGATAATACGAGGACTTGTGAGGCACCTTTCACATTATGTTGTCAAGAGCTGCTGTTAGACACAGGCTAACTTAAAATACAACCTCACGTTACAGAATAAAATTTTCAGCTTTTTCTCGCTTACTTACGTTCTATTCCGCAGCCTCTACAACTCCTGCTCCCCGTTCATCATCATTCGCTGTTATTCTTGTCTGATTGCCTATTTTCATTCCTTGTTTGTGCACACGGGAGGAAGAATACGATGGCGGTTGCCAACACTATGCGAGGATAACAATGCAAAAAAATCATCATTCGGTTCACCTTAATTTATGTCTGCTACCTCTTCCTGGTGTAATACCCCAAACCATTGCGCATCTAAAATGAATAACGTACACATTTGAATGTATAATACGTAAAGCAAGAAAGTTAACTTCTTGAGGTATTATGCATTGATTCTGGCGGCCAACATGTTTAATGGGGGAGAATGCCAGTGGAAATGGCTTAGGACTGTGTGCTCTATTTACTGATTTGATAAATTCACGCAACAAAACGACGAGCTCTTGGCTTCATCTCCTTCCCTGTATTCCTATTCCTTTTATTATTTGCGGTAATTTATTTCAACCACCAAAGTCCAACAATACATTCTTTTGTCCCGTATTTAGATCAGTAAACTTTCGACACTATGTCACATGTACCATCCACGATGGTCTCGTGGTTATGGTGCTCGACTGCTGACCCGAAGTTCACGGGATCGAATACCGGCGTCGGCGGCCGCATTTGCGGAGGGGGAAAATGCTTGAGGCCCATACCTTAGATTATGGAAGTGCCTGAGGCCCCGTGCACTTATATTTAGGTCACGTTAAAGAACCCCAGGTGGTCGAAATTTCTGGAGCCCTCCACTACGGCGTCTCTCATAATCATATCGTGGTTTTGGGACGCTGAAGCGCAACGATTATTATTACATTACACCGAATGCGACACATGCATGGTAAATAAACGAAATAAGGGAAAATTAAGGGCTCGTTTTTTCTTTGTGAGACACGACCTTACGAAAAACGAACAGAAAATGAGGCTAATGAATGCACATGGGGCGTTATTTGTAGTCTTTTCACTGTTTGTAGTAATTAGGATATAAATGTAAAGAAGTTAATAAGAACATCTGCGGTTAAACGTCCCAAAACCTCGATATGATTATGAAGAGATGCTGTAGTGGAGGGCTCCGGAAATTTCCGCCTTCTGCTGTTCTTTACCGTGCACTGCCATCGGACGTACACGGGCCTCTAGCATTTCGCCTCCACCGAAATGTAAGCCTCCCGCCCGGGTTCGAACCCGCGACCTTCGGTTCAGTAGTCAAGCACCGTAACCGCTACACCACCGCGGTGGACAAAGGTGAAGTAGCTAAAGTGGCCGAAAAGACAACTTATCGCCAGCAGGGACCGAACCTGCAGTCCTCGGATAACGTGTCCGCTGCTCTACCAATTGATCTACGGCGACGGTCGCCTCCCCGTCCACTTTATGGCGTGTCTATGTGCATGCAAATCTGGGAGTATTAGTCAGCGCCGCTCGTATCCATGACAGCGAGTGTGGAACAGTCTTTTTTTTTTCTTCAGCTGGCGAACACAAATTCAAGTTGCCTTTTCGTCCACTTTAATTTCTTCACATTGACATCGTAATTACAACAACATAGTTAAAATGCTACGAATAACGACCCTTGTGCATTCCTAGGGAGAGAGAGAGCGATTAGAGAAGGAGAACAGAATAAAAGGACGCTATTTTCGGCATCCCCGTCGTGGGGGCACGGCTCAGCGCCTTTAGGGATGGGGAAGGAGGAAGTAAAGTTGATAAAAAGAAAAGAGGAGATATCGAGATGGGGTGAGTAGATGACGAGAGAGTATCTTGTCAGTCCAGGCAGGAGGACAGAAGCCAAGGCGTTCGTCTACAGGGGCGTCGAGGTCCGCAGGAGCCGCGAACTCGAGAAAGGTCCTTGGCCTCATTTTCTGTTAGTGCTTAGTAACATGCGCGGTAACACTAATAAAGACCGATGAGGAGAACGCGTTTACTGCCTTTTGTAAATTTACGTCCGCTGAATGAAACAAACTAAAATTTCCGTCTTTCTCTTGCTCTGTATCCCAAGTGGAGCTGACCAATGCCACGGACTGGGAGCCCCTGACCCCGCTCGACTTCCACAGCAGCGGTATCCTGCCCGAGCTCATCATCATGGTGGCCGAGGGCTTGCTACTGTTTGCGCTGCTCGACCGGCTAGACTCGGGTCAGTTCTTCTGGATGCCGGGACCACCCGCTCCGGCAGATCAAGGTGCCGAGGCCGCCGCTGTCGACGACGCAGTGCGCCAAGAGAGGAAGCTGGTCGACGCAGAGGTTGCCAAAGAAAAAGTCCGCAGACTACGCCATGGTCGCTAGGGGTCTGGGAAAGAAGTGAGCGAATCCACAAGTGCGCTTTGCTGCGAGATTTAAAAAAACTAACCCTCGTATTCTGAAGCGATCTTCGATACAAAATGACGATGGTCGAAACTTCATAGACGCCACAGATCGCCCAAATGTGTGACGTCATCTTAACGTCGCTATGAAGCCATCATGGCGTCACGCATTTGGGCGATCTGTCAGGGCGTCATCAGGATGTTACGTGACGACGTCATCATATGATATTGTCGCTTGTTCGAAGGTGGCGGGATCGCACAGGCAGTGCAAAAACCAGTTGATGCTCAGAACGCTTGCAATGTCTCTGATCTTGGAGGCAGTTCAAAACCGTGTTAAATGCAAGCTTTTCGCAAGGTGGCGGGTGAGTAGGAATATATTGTCTGAGAAGAAAAAGAAGATTGTTTTCGCCCTCGACGCATATTAGGTGAATTCGTAAGGGATCCTGTGAGTTATTCTTCTTCCTGCTGAATTCGACAGACAGTTTGGCTAAGGAAAGGTGGGGTACGTTACTTGTTATCTTTAACTACCATGGAGTAATTATGACGTGAAGAGCATTGTACGTGTGGCGTAATTCGAAGGTTGGAAGTTCGGAATCGACCGACGGAAAGGGGTGTTTTTTTTCTCGTCCTCTTTAATTCATTTCGATTTACTTCATAATTACTCGCTACATTTGTACACAACCGTTCAAGTCCCGCATCCTTGGCGTAATGTTCTGCTGGGGTGCTATGCAGGATGGCCCGAGCTTCTCGGGCACACGAGTTGCTCCGAGCTCGCACTGCGGCGGTCATGGCACAAAGACAGAGCGGAGCGCGTGATAGCAGCATTGACAAAAACGGCTACATGAACGAGCGTGGCGTCAAAAACGCATGTGGGGCATCTGCGGCGCTAATCAAAGAAACGCCGCGTGCGAACACGTCAGCGCCGCCACTCAGTCCACATTTCAACAGTGCAGCGATGTCAGCGTGATTGTCGCGCTATATTTTTGCGAACTCAGCATTGCGCCTCCCACAGGCGTGTTCGTGGGCGTTCTTCCACTTTCGGGCATGTTCTTTCGTTCCACCCGCAGCATGGAAATTTCCACTCTCGAAGGCAACAAGGGTGCACACGCTGCACTCTCGTGCAGCTCGTTTCGCTTCTATCAACTATTGCGGATAAATGAGGAGGTTTTTTTTCGAAATGAGCTAAATCCAGAAACCGAAACTAGCTCAAATAAAGCTCCATTGGCACGTACATACTCTCAACTTTCCTGTAAAACAGTTATCGGAACGAAATGGGTCAATACAACCAGCTACGTGTGCTTACGGATTTCGTTTCAAAACGAAATTGAGCCAGATCCGTGCGCTGTACGGATCGAAATGAGGCAAATCCAGTAAGCTAATAGCAGAGCTTTTTACCTCCAGACAGGGTATTAGGCCGGATTGAAAAGGACGAGAGGAAGAAATTCTCACGAAGAAACACGAAGAAATCCTGAATCCCCAAAGCTACCAAATGATTTTTTTCATATCATGGCACTGTGCTAGAGCTCGGAAAACATAGGGACGTGTATGACTGGAAGGCCTACTGTATGGCAGAGATGAAATCGACATCCAGCTTGCCGTTTAAGATGACAGAAACCAGGGTCTTCTACATTCAAAGAAATGCAGCTGGTAGAAGCCCTAAAGTTAGAGCAGAACCCCACTATAATGTTTCCGTATCAAATTTCGTGCCAGTCCTAAAGAGGGGAAAGTCCCTTGCACAAGCACCCGTGCAATGCCCACTGTACACTCATCATCTCACCAAAATGAAACTGATAGATGTGACGAGCCTTCTCGTAAAGCATTTCGGCAGTTCATGGCAAGAGAATCAAGAGCTCGCTTATTTTGTCAGTGTCCTCAGGCGTGCCAAAGAAAATGATCATACAGAAGATTTCGAATAGAGCTGCTTGTGCTGCGAAGAAGACGCACCGGCTCTTCGTGTATAGTTGAAGGCCCTTAATTGAAGCATTGTTGCCTATGCTTGATGGCTTTTCGGCCAAAACTCTATCATACCGCTCTTGAAAGTCGATTTCAGTAAAGTTTTCGCAAGAATACCGCCTCGAATTCAATGTGTCATTTCAATATGAGCCAAATCCAAAGTTATCATGCTAATATTGGTCAAGTCCGCTGTATATTTTTTAATTACTTGTGGCCGTAATCTTCTACTAGCTGACATGTAAAATATATCGCGTAATAGGTTTGAAAGCGTTGTATTTACATTGCGTAACAAATTTTTACTGTTTTCACAAATTCTGTTTAGGTGGATTTGACTCATTTCGAAAAAAAAACTCTTCAAATATACGGACAGGTTCTCACCAGGGGCGCTCGCATCATTGCGGCAACGCGCGGCTGTAAGTGGTACGTCGTGAGCGCGGTGAAATTGAATGCGAGACATCGCAGCCACGTGATGATATAACTTTTATTTCTTCGTGCGTGTGTGCAGTCTGCGCGATAAAGCTGATAGATGAATCATGCCGCTCGCTGGCATTGCGGCGGGAGCACTGCTCCTTGGAAAGCGCATACGCTGTTGGTGGACCCGATCTTCGCCGCGGCGTCTGTCAATCAAACTGATTGACGCGTGAACTCGGGTACAAACTCGTTATTTCTGAGAAGGCCCCAGTTCAACTCGTGACTGTCATGGTGCCGGTGTGACTGTCAAAGGTTTCATGCGGTGGACGCTAAGCAGCAGCTTCTTTGCATATAAAATAATTTGGTCAGCCTTTACTACTTGTGCAAGGCTGGAGCCATAGAGGAGCTTGTGGTCACCTAGCTTCTTCCAGCGTTTTAAGTCGGTCGTCTACTTAGTCTGCTCGGTATACGCTTCGAAGTAAAGAACGCATCAGCTCCGTCTTAATTTTGATTATACTAATTAGGCAGGACTTAATTACCAAAATATTGAACAGTTTTGTCTTGATTGGTAATTTTAATTAAAACGACAATAATTACCTCGGGTGCAATTAGCATGATCTTGATTAGCATGCAGCTAAATAACATAAACCTAATTCGCATGATCTTGATTAGCATCATATTATTAAGGTCTAATTAGGATGAGTTTACTTAGCGTGCTTATAATTAACGTCGCGTTTATTAGCCTGGTATTAGCACGGTCATAGCTTTACATGGCTTCATTAGCATGGTCTTAGTAAGGTACGGCTTCATTAGCTCGATCTTAGCATGCCTTAGCTTAATTAGCTTCATGATGGTAAAGCGCTAAAAGAAAACGGAGACTTATGAAGAACACATGACGAAGCGCTTCATGCGCGTGTTCTTCATAAGTCTCCGTTTTCTTTTAGCGCTTTACCATCATGAACGTATACCAACACGCCCAACTGGCAGTTATTCTAAACGTTAATTAGCTTGTTAATAGCATCTCTTGACTTACTTAGCTAGGTGTACCGCCCAGCCACTTATCTAATCAGCCGGGCGCACGTCCTCGGGCAGCGAGCACACCATGAAGGGATGAAGAGGGCGCGCGCCAGTCGAGCAACGCGCAAGAATGTGCAGGCTGACCATGATGATTGTACACGTGGCCTCGGGTTTAGCTACGGTCGCGATATTGTAAGGTGCTCGGCCGGAACTAATCTCAGAGGCCACCGTGCTAATTATTCTAAAGGATACTTAGTACAGACATTAAAAGCTTCAAAACAAATTTAAACAGCCCCTGCCTTCTAAAAAATATCATCAGTAAACCTTTCTGGCACTTTTATTGCATCGGTGCACTTCTGCACTCAGTGGAACGACAAACAAATGAAAGAAGATGCCTCTGGTTTGAAAACACCGCCCAATTTTGTCGACCGTCCTTGACGTGACACCGCGTTCCATCGTAACCAATGGAACGCCGCGCGTGCTGAAGGGTGGATCTGACCTTTTCGTACTGTTGGCTCGTTCAAAAGGGGGTGTCGCCAAAGCTCGGAAAGATCCCGAGTTTCGCCAAGCTCGGGCCATCCTGCATAGCGCCCCTGGATTCATTTGGTTGTGTATATCAAAGTGAGCACCTCGAAATAAATTCCCCTTTCTCCCTGTCCTCCCAGGTAAGAGCTGGTTATATCTGGGCCTCCCGATGCTCCATTAATGACACCTGTCACGTTCCGTTAAGGGGGATTTGATGCACAGTCCCGCGTCACGTCTTTCACTGTTCGTATTCCGCCACACCACGGGCAGTCGGCCCAGTAGCGGCTGTAAACATGGGGTTTAAAGTAACAGAAAGCTAGTATAACAGAACGCTTCATGGTATGGCATTTGTGTCTTGACTTCTCTCTTGTGTCCGTGTTTGCACGCCCAGTCTGTTACCACGACGTTTAATAATTTCTTCACTCCTCCGTGGTGAACCTATACTTGGCAAAACGAAGTCGCTTCTTTGGAATTCTTTTGGGGTGCCACTGAAGCGCAGTGGCCACTTAGAGCTGCAGTGGTGCCACAGAGGAATGTCTAGTAGAAGCGGTGCTTTGAGCGGAGGAACATTGTCGAACACGGGAATGAAATGTCGACAGTCACACGTTGTGCAGTTCGCTTTCGTCTGATTGAGTTGTCACGTTGGTTATTGGATTTACTTATCGGTGGATTTTTTACGTTCTATAGGACTTTGGAAGCGCTAGAGAACGCACAAGGAAGGGGCGATATCTGTATAGTCACTACAAGCTCTCCTTAATTAACGTAGATAAGAAACCCGAGAAACATATTTTTTCCGCAGGAATGATGGAGATACTTTGGTTCTTCAGTAGATTTTTTTTTTTTTTGCTTAATGCATCGAACATTGATCACAAAGACAGTTTTTCGGTCGTAACTCTTGCATAGCCATTACGCTAACGAGCGCCTTTTAGGTAACCGCCACAAATGCATATATTCGAATAAATTCTACATCGTTTGGGTCTGCATCAAGTCCGATGTATCCGGCCAGCCACGTAAGATTTCGCGAAAGTCAAAATATGTCCGAAACCGGTCAACCGAAAAGAGCAAGCGTCGTCTGATCTTATGGCTACCTCGTGCTGTGTGGCTCGTCATCGCCAACATGGCTGATTTTCAGTTCTTACTGGTGTCCAGTCGCGCATTACAGAGACGTCGGCTTCCTCGAAGTCATCTCGAAGGTGATAAGCGAGCTCCGGAAGCCGTTGCTGAAGCTGACAAAACTTCACTATTGCTGTGTTATGGGCACTACTTTTCTATGGTATAGCCCTGGTAAGCCGTTGACGTATGTACGACCGTCTGTGCGCAGGTACGGCACGACCGAAGTTGTGCGCAGCGTGTCGCTTGCTCTACGCAACAACGAGTGTCTCGGCCTGCTGGGTCAGAGCGGCTCTGGAAAGACGACCACGCTGGAGATGTTGGCCGCTCTGTTACCACCCACCAGCGGAGACGCATACAGTCGCGGCGTCTTCATGTCAGACGATCCCAGGAAGGTATAGTACATACCGCGTGGTGGGCCCGTTAGAATGTTGCCAGAGGGGGACAACATAGAATTGAGCATGGGGTTTTCCTTTCTAGAATCTATTTCCGCCTTTTTTTTCCCTTTATTGGTTCCTATGTAGAGTTGCCAGACGCCGCCGAGCTAACTAGCAAGTAACCATCGCAAAAGAAGGCCATCGCAAAAAAAAAAAAAAAAAATTGGTGCAACGTTTGCGAAGACCAAAAGAAGCAGAAATTTAATAAGATTTTCCATTCTTCGCAATATTCTTGATTATAATAAAAAATGACGCTCAAAGACAAAGATGAATTGAAAAAATCACTAATGAATTTCTACAGCTGGAATATTTGCAACTGTGAATGAAAGCACGCATTTACTTTTTAACATTGTCTCCAGCGGAGTTTCCATTCGGTTGAATGCACGCTTCCTCGAGCATGATTAATTTTACTTGCTCATTTCCCCCAACCCATGTTTGACTTCAACACACAACTACTCAAAGGCATCGACAAACGCGCTATTGGTCAACGTAATGATAACTAAAATAACTATATTTGCTGGCAAAATGCAAATAAGCCCCAAAAACACGACAAGCCACTGCAAAATTCTGCAAGCGACTCGGCGAAAAAAGCCCAAATCCGCTTATTATAAACGGAACGGGCAACTCTGCTCGCATGTCTCCATGTCGCTTTAATCACTATGATACGCCACTATGCACCGCTTGCGATAAGAAAATAATTTAAGGAAAATCAAGAATACAAGCGCATTCTTCCAGAGATGGAAAAGTGCCAGACTGTGATGTAGCCTTGTTGCTAAACCATATAGCTTTCGAGCATGCTTGAGAAAATTGTCGAGCGCTCAAGTAGAAACACAAGTGGCAACTCGGCTGCGAAAAGACGAGACGGAATGACCATAAAGCGCCTAATTAAGCAAGCCATATCTCCACAGCCATTTATAAAGTCTGATCGTCGTGTAGCAGACGCGAGTTTGAGTACTAACATACGCCCTAGAATTCACACGAAAAGCAAACATTTCTTGACTGTTTAAAAAATCCCTGGATCCATGGATTGAGATTTAAGCATCCGCATAATTTGTGTTATCTTTCGGATCAACGTATTCCAATTTATTTCTCGGTTGTCGGGTTACACCTTTTTCTCGAACTCACATCGCATCCATGCGTTTCGGGCGAGTCGCATCATCACTTGCGACGAATACTTAATGAATGGGTGTTTCTCTGTTCTGGTCGTTGTGATGTCGTCCCAAAACATCGGTCTTAGAACTGCGAGGATCTAAATTCGTTTCGTATGTTGCGCAAACTTTATTTATTGATAGTGCAATGTTTTTGCTGCGCCTCCGATTTCCACGGTTGAAGAAGCCGTAATTTCGCTTTAGGGTTCAACGTCGGGCATGCTAGAGCCCTATCACCTTGTAGTAACGCCGGCCAAATTTTCCTCAAAATGCAACGCGTTGAGGCGGACGTACTTTCACGTTCACCTCGCTGAAGTGACCAAGCACTCGCAATCAAAAACAGCGATGCCAGCCATCGTTCGCAGAACCCTTTTACTTACGAGCACAATTACATTTGGTACCAGGTTAGCAACAGCACAACGGCCGCTCAATGCTCCTGGCACTTAGTTGTAAAGCTTGCATATAATTCAATTCTAACCAGCTGAAGAGGCATATTTATCTTTGAATCATCAATACAACCTGAAAGTCATTAGCACCTTTAGAAGCATTTATATTTATCATGCCATCCTGAACAGCTGCACTTACGAGATAGAAACGTACTTGCGGTACCATTGTGGTCCGATGATGACACGAGCTTCAAGACGAATCAGCGAGGTGGTTTGATTGGGCGTATGACCCCGGCACTTTCAATGCACGTCAGAGCTGTTCACGTGTCCTGTCCCTATTTTGTGTTTCTATAAAAATAGGCCTGAGAGATTCTTCACGTGGCGCAGTGGCAGTCGAGCGTGGGCTACTGCCCCCAGTCGGGCGGCCTGCTCGAGCAGCTGACGGGCTCGGAGTTCCTGCGACTGATTGCCAACCTTCGTGGCGTGCCCCATGAAAAAGTCGAAGGGATCGTGCACAGTCTGCTGCACGTCGTAGGCATCGCTAAGCATAAAGCTGAACACCCGTGCGGAACCTACAGGTATACTGCACTGTCAATAATATTTATTTATTGCTCTGAAAGGACGAAAGTCGCTCAGCTTATTATTGCCAATATAGTTATGTTTTTTCTCGTTATGCTAGTGTAGAAGAGCCGTGGTATGGTCTAGTTGGTCGCACATAGTCGAATTATCATCGAGGCTTTCACGATGCACCGAAATGGCATTCACCTTTGTACTAGCGCTCCGCCATGCAGGTAGGCAAGCTCCGTACACGTATGTGCCAAGATGAGGACTGGCTACTCCCCTGAAATGTTACTCGGGCATGTGGGATATTCATAGACGTGCGCACGAGGGAAGCAGAAGCCCCCCCCCCCCACCCCCAAGTTACATAAGAGGGGGGGGGGGGCAAAGTCGGTCCTATATATGGATTTAATAGGGGAGGGGGGGGGAACTGCAACGAACTTTTTTTAAGAAGTTTTCCAATTTTTCATGTCTGTATATAGAACTGAGGGGGGGATCGAAATACACAGTTATCATGAACCAACACCACTCGCCCAACGTTTTATTTTACTGAATATGCACGACACAAAGTCGCACTCAGAAACATAAGGTATGGCTGAGCCCGCCCCCCTTTTCTCGCCTAAAAAAGCATTTCTGTCTACACCCCTGCTCAGTAACTACACGGGGAATATGCTGAGGAGCTATACAGGGTAATCTTCATCTTGCGATCGCTCTCCCGTTTTCTATTTGCAGTACCGGTGCTAGGCGCAAGTTGTCCGTAGCGGCGGCTATCGTGGGCCACCCACGGATCGTGCTTCTCGATGAACCCGTGTCGCGCGTGGACATCTGGGCGCGCAGGACGATCTTCAAGGCGCTCCAGGCTATCATCAGAAAGGGATATTCGTCCATTATCCTCTCCTCAAACTGGTATATGTACTTTCAGTCAGTGAGCTTCGCTTAGCTAGGTGACTTAGAAGTGAATGGATGCGAGCTCGTTGGTGCGGTTCCATTTGAAAAAAAAAAAAAAAAAAAAAAAAAAAAAAAAAAAAAAAAAAAAAAAGCAGCTCTAATTCAAACATGGACTAAGAAACATCACACGAGGACGAGCACAAGAAGAAGAAAGTAATGCACAGGACAAGACTGGGCTTAATTATAACACAGTTATAAGTCCAGCCTTGTCCTGTGCGTTACTTTTTTCTTGTGCTCCCCCTTTGAAACTTGCTAAAACACTTCACATCATGTACCAACTGGCCCGGAACACCACACTGCTAAACTTCTTGTAACGTTTGTTCGAATTGCGTCAACAAGACCATTTATTTTCGAATTTTCGAAACATCATGAAATAATTTGCAAGCGCATAACATGTGGAGCTCAAGACGAGAAATGTAAATTCCGGTGCGCAAAGGTGGCTTCAGGACAAGATCAACTGCTGTGCAAGGAAGCCAGCGTCACGGCAGTAAGCGGTGATCGTTTTTAGGTAATTTTCCACGAATCGTTGTTGAGGGTGCGGGTCATACGCAAGAAAATACGGTAAACTAGTTTTAGCTTTTATAACCGCCACTGAGCTTCTACAAGTGATGTGACAGTTACAGTTCGTACAGATCAATATGAGAACAAAGATATATTACTTAAACCATGGCTTGTAGTCATTACAGTCTACCTTGCAGGTAGTTCTGGAACGCAGCCATGAATATCTTTAAGGCGGAGGGGGAGGGGGTACTTGCTGATGGCCTTCACAATTCGAGAAAAACACCTATTTCAATTGACTTATGGTGAAACACTCCTCCACCAGAATTCCGAGGAAGGGCAGGCTCCTAGTACACCCCCCCCCCCCCCCCATCTGGCCTGAAGTAGTTTAACAATCTAGGTTAAACCGCGCGTTTAGGGGAAAACAAACTTCGTGGTAAGTCTGAGACATTCCTACAGTTCAATTCCGAGACTTAAATTTCACGTTTTCATGAGGGTGTTGCCAGATCAAATTGTAGCTTTTTTTTTTGAGCCCACTGCGTAGTAAATGATACATTGAATATGTAATTGGGAGCAACGCTTCATCCGAGCTGTTATCAGAGAGCACAGGAACCTGCTGATTCGCATGTCGGCAGCCAAGCGATTGATGTAACAGCTTACTGTTTGGATAACACACGAAATTACCAATATCATGCCCTTGTGTTCATGCATGACCGTCCGTAACATGCGTTAGCCGTAATTGAGTCGTAAGATCTGAACACAAAAAAAAAAAACTTGCAGGTCGCTTGAGCTTCGCCTTCAACAGTAGAACGCGACAGTTTAATCGGGCCTCGTGCGCATCGCCTTCTCAACTGGTAGCCTAGTTTCGGTTCTCGGTGCATGCCTCAACTGTGCCGCAAGGAAAAGAACGACTGTGCGCCTAACATAGGCTGTTTCAAACTATCCTAGAATGCCTACTGCCAACACAGTTGTTTAGTGGCCACTACGCCATAATTCCTCCTTTTGCGAATCAGAGAAGGGTCCACTACGCGTCCGTAAAGCAACAAGCGAATCTACACAGCTGCTCATTTTGTGGAATCTTTTGCAGCTGAGGATGAATAAAAATGTCTGAGCGCTTTGTAATGGGTGGGCCTTTAAAACACTCACTCGTTGCGCAGTTCACATGTTTTGACGCCTGACGCTTTTGTCGTGCTTTTGTCATGCTTTCGTCAAGTATACGCTTATAGTGTCCACGACCCTGTTTCTCTTGGGTGTTCCGCTCAAAATTTGCTGAACAGACCTAATAAAGCAGCAGTGATTGATGGAATTTATCGTCCATGACGAATACCACAAGCTTCTTTGTGTAATCAAGTCTGTACGCCGGCTTTTTTGTCGTGCTCGTTTCTTGGTTGCTTTGTATTTCATTATAGTGAACTCGCACCAACTCACCGGATGTTGTATTCGGCTTATGTAACTAACACCCGCAAAACTCGGGCTGCGTGTCCTCTTTAGCATGGACGTGTGCGAGGCGAACTGCAATCGAGTGGGCATCCTGGTGTCGGGCCAGCTGCAGTGCCTGGGCAGCGTAGACCAGTTGCTGTCGCGCTTCGGCCACGGCTTCACCCTGCAGATCAAGTGCGTCTCCAGGGACACGAGCAACGCGCCCGCGCTCCAAGAGGCCGTGACCGCGCTCTTTCCGGGCATCGCGCTCATCGACGTGCACCCGGTACGCATTTCGCGACATCGCTAAATCGTTAGATGAATGCAACGACGGGTTTCCCCACGGTATTTCATTTTCGAATGCCTGCCTTCTCCGCCACCTGGCTCCTTGCGCATTGTTAGCGCGTACCCTCTGTGCGTTCGTGAAGGTGTTTCTGCAGCGTGTACTGACGGATGTTAGGATGCCTACCACTTTATCTCGAACCATTGCACGTCATACCATGATTTCTGCTTTCTAGAAGTAAAGCTTTGATACGCCGCATTTGCGGTGCATAGTTATCGCCAACGATTCATAGAATGTTAAATTAATTATGCCTTCTGTATTCGGATACTTTAAAAATCCGCGATATTTCCTCCTCAAAGGCGGATGCAGACAAGTCTGAACCAATGAGCGCGCACTCCAGACAGATGTCGTGAGCCGAACGGCCGGTGACCCGTCTCCGCAGAACGTTGCCGAGTGCATAAGTGGGACTATTTCTTTACTCGAGGAAACGATCGCTGCCGTTCTTCGGTCATCTGTGCGGGGCGTTTTCGTTAAGTCGTATCCGACTGCAGAATTATACAATGTTTGTCATTACATCGCAACTTGTAACCGACCTTTCAAAGTCTCATGAGCAAACTCAATGGCGTGTCATGATACAATATATTCAAGAGTTCGCCGGAAAGATAAGCTGTTCTAAAACCAGCAAATATTGGCTGTTCGTTTCTTCGAGCGAAACTTCGCTGCTGATTTCTAGGCTATATCTTCTCACGCTGAAACAATAATCACGTGCTGGTGGCTCGCCCCACTAGTCCCATCGGGAAAGTAATTGGACGATATTTACGACTCTCTTCTGTTATGTTAATGCTAAGACGGTCTGTTGTGTACGAATTGCCGTGAGCATAGTGTTACGCAAACAGGGCCCTAAAAAAGTAAAGGAGAATATGAGGTGACCCTTTGCAGGCGGTCTACAGCCATTCCTTCTTTCGGGGAGTAACTACGAGGGAACGAGCTGTTAGTATTGATGTGGTTACTCTGTTAAGGTCTAACGGTTGCTCTTAGACGATACTGATGATGGGCGCAAAAACTACTCTTCCCAGTCATCTCCGATTGCGCAAATAAAAAGAAATATATCGCGCTGGCAAGAAAAGTCTCCTAAAGCAGCCTACGACCTTCTGACCTTCCATTATCGTGTCTAATGCTTCTAGCAATGCACAACCGCTGCTCCGTTAGCGATATTGAATAGTAAGAGCGGGCTGTGCAGCTCAAAACACATACAACACCATGACGTGGACGCGTAATTCTGAGTATATTTCGTAAATGGTAAAAACAGCGCAAAATAGACGAGACGAACGAAGAAGCACACAGGACGAGCGCTGACTAACAACTGACTGTTTTATTGCTTCGATGCAATATAAAGGAATAGGTGCGGTTTAACAAGTCGCGTGCAATTTCAAGCCGTACGTCACGATACAATCAGTGGAAACTGTTAGTCGACAAGATTACGATTTTGTGAGTACAGCTAGGCACATGAGAGATAGTTGATCTCTTCTTTGCTTAGTGTTATGGACGGTTCACTAACACATGTGTCGCCTCTTAGTTTAATCGCGAAAGCCTCGGCTATCAGACGACTGTGCACGCTTGGGTATCTTCCTATGACTTTGCAGTCCCGGAACTCAGGCGTGCACCCACACGTGCTGCAATGAAGCGCCATGTTGCTGCCTTGTTTTAGACGATGATTGTTAAGGTGCTCGCCAAGTCGCTGATTAAGACAACGGCCAGTTTGTCCAATGTACGTCTTCTTGCAGAAGACCGGAACTTCATAGACGACGTTGGCCGTGCATCCTACAAACGGACTCTTGCGTTTCGGGCCGTTGACTTAATCACGGACTTGGCGAACACCTTAACAATCATCGTGTTGCTGGCGGTACCTGTCTGGCGGTATACGTGTACTTGCAAGCACACATGCAACTGCAGAAATAGGCTGATTCCTGTCATAGAGATGACACTTTGGGCACGTCAGTTACGTACACAAGCCCCACGTGATCCACGTCAACGCCCTTCCCCTTCCGTTCTACGCTGCAGGGCTTGTTCCTGTTCTCGATGAAAGAGATGATGCAGTGGAGTGTCCTGTTCGCGCGCGTCAACAAGCTGCAGTGGCAGTTCCTGCTCGAGTCTGTGAATGTATCCAGCACGGGACTCGAGGAGGTCTTCATCGGCTTCGCGCGCGACACGCGCGGCCCAGCGCTCTCACCCACGCCTACCTCGCCTGGCAGTCCATCATCGCCCGCTGCACCTGCAACAGCCGGCGGTGGGCCTCCCGGTGTACTACCAGGGGCAGCCGAAGGGACCGCCGCAGCCCCAGACGCCGGCGGCGCGGCCTTAAATGTTTAGGGGCTCAAGCGTGCGGCCGCGCGTTCTCAGGACCTGAGCCCTTATACGGGTTTAATAGTTCGTATCTGTTCACGTAACTTGGCCGCCGACAAGACGATAAAATAAATGGATTGCTAGTTTTTTGCTGCGCGTACAAACAAATTGGTGCACATTATTCGGTGACATTACTTTTCATCGCTTCCTCTTTTTCATTTTATAATTTGTGCGGAATATATAGAACTAATTGGTGTCCTTATTGCGTACGTGTTCTTTGAACCCTTTGTGCGGCAGTGGGACACATACGTCCCACTTTTCCATCTAAAGCAAAAATTTTCTCTCACATCACCCGTCCTCTTTTCATTTTATAATTTGTGCGGAATATATAGAACTAATTGGTGTCCTTATTGCGTACGTGTTCTTTGAACCCTTTGTGCGGCAGTGGGACACATACGTCCCACTTTTCCATCTAAAGCAAAAATTTTCTCTCACATCACCCGTTGCAATTAGTGCAACATTAAGTCACTCATATCTTACCTAAGTCTTAGTAATCTCGAAAAAAAATCTTTTACCACGCTGTCGAAGGGCGGATGTAGTGTTATAATAGCGTTGAATTTCGGTAAATTTTTTTTTGAGAGCTTCTGAATTTTCCTCTTCTTGAGATACATAGAACCAACCAATCAAAATGCCGGGTAATTTCCTCTTTTTCTGGTTTTTGAGAGAGGCGATCTTAGCTTCCAGTCATCGCGTGTTTTTGTAAATTTGTGAAATAACTTGACCGATAAATGCATCGGAACAATCCTCTGCAAAATTATCCCGCAAATCCCGCAGCGCAATTGCGGATATTAATGCGTGGAACTATTTTTCTTTATACCATATACCTCTTGAAATGTAGGCACATGTTCAGGGATAACATCTGTACTCGAAAATTTCGGCAGCAAAAGCAAGGACAGCCAAATGGACAAAAAAAAGTGGTTGATGCATGCCGTGAAGTAAGCTTTACAGGAACATACCACAGCGCTTTGAAGGCTCAAGAGACGCAACTGCAGGCGGCGTATCTCCTGCTGAAATGAGGTCCGCACAACTTTTCTCTTCCCAACTTTAGAACTGATAATCTGTGCCACTTGCGTCGGCCGTTTTATTCCAAAAGTCCCGTTGATGCAATCGCGAGATGGTGCCTTCATGAGGCAGTGGGACAGTGTTTTCCCACTTTTTGAAAACACTCTCATGAGTTAGTGGGACATATATGTCCCACTTTTTTCAGTGAACTACTGGATTGATTTTGATTAAATTTGTTTCATACTTTTTCTTTCAAGTTGATATCAATAAAGCACAGCCGGTTTTTATATCACCATGCCAAAAATATAGGACGACCTACAAAGGGTTAAGAGCGAAGCTCTTAAGCTGAAGGTAAAACGTCGGGTGTTCGCAAGAAACTCAACGCGTCGTTGCTTATCAGTAACCAAGACACAACTGCGCGCCACCTGGGCTTAATCTCGCCTAGCCACACATGCCCTGAGGAGCAGCCACCACCAAGCCATGCCCACAGACGAAGACAGTCCGCGCAGCCTCCACGCTGAGTTTGCCCGGTGTGGCGCGAGCCGATTGCGAGCGACGAAAAGTCCGCCCTTATACAGGGGGTGCCACAGCCTGGTTTTCACGTTAGTTTCAGGCGCTGGAGCTTGGACATTCTTGCGTGGTCTGTGACAGGCAGCGGTTCGACGTTACTCTGTCTACGCCAAGGAAAGTCCTATAGAATCAGCCAAGAAGGTCACGTTAAGCCCCTAAGATCGACCAGCTTCGCGGATTCTTACAGGGCTACTGTAAACTACTTCCCTTTTAATTTTTGTATTATATATTGTGCGAGAAATAAGTGAACCACCACGTGATTTGGCAAAGAGTGAAAGAAGAACCACACACAAAGGGCCGTGACTGTCATTCTCTGGCTCTAGCCAAATTCATCGCCCCCCTTTACACTGTACCTTTACACTGCCGGGCTTGTACCCTCACTGTTTAAAGTGCATGGCTATTGGTTTATTGCCACAAATGTATTTGGCGATGACGGCGGCCAAGCGCCCGTGATAGGTTGCATCAAAAGAATTATTTTCCGCCCACCTTTAACCCCGCAAAGCCCGGGACGAAGGGCAGCCTGTGTTGTGAAAAAGATCACTTCATTTTCATCTGAACGCGATAGTGTCAAATAGCCTATGTCGTAGAAATTTAGGGGGGCGATCTAGGTCCACTTCGACGTGGCTGACTATGGGCGTTGTTTGTGAGCGGAAAATTGCAGTCGATGCGAGTAATAAAAAATTACACCATCTCCCACTAAAGGGAACCATGTGGGGATGCGAAGCAGCGCTGGTGTTCACTTGTGTTTCCATTTGTTGTTTCCATTTGTATGTTTCCGTTCATGTTTGATTTGTGTGTCGAGTTGTGTATGGATTTGTGTGTGGAGTTGTGTACGGCGCTATGGATGTCAGCGCCAACGCTGACATCCATAGCGTCGTTGCGAAGGAGAGTGCAACGGAGCGAGCACGCGTCGCATTATATACGAGCGCACGCCGCATTATATACGAGCGCACAGCTGCGCCGGAGAGAAAGAAACGGGAGAGAAGAAACGAAGCGGAGGCAGCGCTCACGCCACCTCCTCCACCCCACCTCCTCGCGCTCACGCGAGAAGAGGGGGAAGAGTTGGCGCATGCGCAGTAAGGGTGGTCAGGCCGCACACCACCGGATTGAACTCCGCTCTACGCTGCTTCGCATCTAAAATCATGTGTCCGAGCCGATATCAAACCTAGGCTATCGGCGTGGCAAGTAAGTGCTCTACCACAGAGGCTGAAGCAAGCCAGTGCTTAATGTTGCTTCAGAAAAACTTGGAAGACGCCTGAGCTGCGCGCTCAAGAGTAGGGCGCGATAGCGTAATCGGGCCTCGCGCGCATCGCCTTCTCAATTGCAAGCCTGTCTTCGGTTCTCGGTGCTTGCCTCAACTGTGTCGTAAGAAATCGAACGACTGTGCGTGTAATATGGGCCGTCTCAAAGTATCCTAGAATGCTTACTGCAAGCACAGTTGGTAAGGGCCCACAATGCGCCATCATTATAAGCACAGTTGCCCACAAGTGCCCACAATACGCCATAATTATAAGCACAGTTGGTAAGTGCCCACAATACGCCACTCCTCGTTCCTAAGGCAACCCGCGAACCTACGCAGCTGTTCACTTTGTTGATTCTTTTGCTGATGACGATAATAGGTCTGAGCGCTTTGTAATAGGGCCTTTGTAACACCCACTCGTTGCGCAGTTATGTTTTGACGCCTGGCGCCATTCTACGTTTCTTCCCCGCAATATTACATGTGTTAAGGAGACTCCTTCCACTACATGACATTTAAATAAGTTTTTTTTTTCTCGAAGCAATCTCAAGAAATGGCGTGCCTCTGATGTAGAACATTTGCTTGCCACACAGACGTCATGGGTTCGATTCTTACGCGTACCCGAAGTTTTTATTATTTATTTTATTTGCATCTTTTTCGATTTTTCGGTCACGGACAAGATTATTTTTCGCTCACAACCAACGACGCCGTCATCGACGCCGACACCGACACCGGAATTTTTGCGGAACAGGCTCTTTAACGTTATGGAGTTAAAAAAAACTCTATACAGATGTCTTGTAATGCGAAGAGTCGCATTAACATACGTAATATTGCGGGGCAGGAGCATTCAGTGGCCCCAAGGAGCACACGACATAATGGCACAACAAGCATGTAGTTAAAGGCCCACTCATTACAATATGTGTTTTTCGGTGACCTGTGAGTTTTCTTTTTCTAAACAGTATGAACATTTTTAACTTTTAGCCTAATCTATGATGTGGTTGACGACAACCAGAGCCCTAGAGCCTCTAATTGCGCTCTTTGGAAGGCTCTTTTATATATTATTTCAGCTCTGATAGTTTTGGGGAGCTTTTGGGAATGATAAAAGTTTTTATCATGTGAAATTTCACTGTTTTTTAAAAAGAAAATAGGTCTTAGCGGGAAACTTAGCGGATATGTTTTAGAATCTAGCGGTATCTGGCGGATTCCTTGTCGCTTTTTAGCGGATTTGTCACGCTCAGTGGTGGCAACAGTGCTAGGGAACAGGAAAGGCTACGGCGGCCGCGAGAAGATCCCGAAGCGATGGAAGGCCTACGCCAACGACGACGTGCCCGTAGATCTATAAGGGGTGCGAACACTTGATTTCAGAGCGAGGTCCTGTCTCTGTAGTTCGGACATCCGTGCCGTGTCTGTGACTGTCTGTGGTTTAAGTCGAACCTCTCTGCACTGAGAATCAACGTAGAAACAACCAAGCATCACCTAGATAAAGCCTAGCAACGACCTAGAAGTCTAATAAAGCGCTGAGACACGTTCTCGTCAACAGATACTGTATTCTGAGACAGTATAGGATCGTAGGCCTAGCTAGCGTCAACACCAACAACGTCCAGCACGAGCCTCTCTTGCGCAGCGCTGACGATCCGGCTGCCGAGCTCTTCAGGGTCCACTTCTTCTTCATTACATCTTTCCCCCTCGTTGAAGACGCAGCCAATTGGTTGTTTCATGGGCTCGTAAGAACAAGTGGTTCGTGGTACGGTTTTAGGTGAACAGTTTCGCGGCCTCGGCGATGCAGGTCCGCCGTGGGTGTGAGGGGCTTCTTCTTCTTCTTCATTACAGAAGCAACCTAAAAACAACCTGCGTCACCTAGCTAAGGCCTAGAAACAAGCTAGAAGCAACCAGATTAGTCTTCAGAATCATCCAGTTTCATTGTTTCAAGGCGCAAAGATTACTGCAATTAAGCTTCGTCTTTTTTTTCATTGGCTTCCGGTTGAAAGCAAGTAGTCAGTGATGCCACAAGATATTAGATATGATCGATCTGATCTGATTAGATCGATTTAAGATCTGCTCATTTAGGTCTGCGATTATAATTATGAATTTACTGTTGTTGATGGCATATCAGACCATAAGGCAGTCTATGCATCCTTGTCCTCTACCGAAATTCCTATATGTTTATTCCACTTTTCGCGATATAAACCATGCGGGTGACGCTAGTATTGCTTAGGCACTCAGCGCTTCCTTTTACCCGCTTGAAGTGGCTAATCTTTCTGATGGCGTTTTCTGCGACAATGTTGAAATGCGCATTATGCCCTTTGTCCCGTTAAAAGCTAAAAATAAAAAATGCATAGCTGCCTTGGATTGTTCAGGAATTATTACAAATGTCGGCATGACTTGACCGTTGTTGGGGATGCTCTTTTTTACTCAATTTATTGCACCTAAAAAAGAACCTTGAAGCAGAGCTTGGGCAGCTCGTGATTTTTACTGCGAAGTAACACTTCAGGGTTTGCTAAATAATAATCTTCGAAATTAATGGATTACTCTTCCAGCAGAGGAATCTGCCCCTGACACTTTCGAAACAAATGACACAGCTACAAGAGCTACTTCTTTTTATTACTGGCCCGTTTGATACTTACTTTATATTTGTTTTTACTCAGTACTTCTGCTTAGGCTCCTCATGTACAGCGCAGACACAAAGCTCCACTAGCGACATAGCTGTTTCGAGTCAGGGTGTGTTTAATTTATATTCGAAATTACATTCCGAAAAAGAAAGGTGGTCCCGATAGCATAGATAATGAATTCATCACTACATACTCATCACGGTCTAGTCGCTATTTAACTTATTTTCCGAAACTCTCTCAGCCTAAGTTGTCCTTCTGTCCAAAAAATATGCTGAATTTCACCCACTTTTCAAATTCGGCAATGAAAAGTCATGATGCAATTATAGACCCATATCTCTTACCTATCATTCATGTATGCATCCAAGCGTGCTTTCCCTTCTTCTTTTACCTGTTCGTTTAATCGTTCTCCTCTAAAACATACATCACAGTGTAAATATCTGGGTCTTGTATTCTCGAAGGATGTGTCGTGGTCACATCGCATTGATCTTGCAGCCGTACGCTTAGAAGGCTAGGATACCTGCACTGTGCACTACGTTTGGCATCACTTAATAGACGACTCCTCACTTGTAAAACTCTCGTTCGTCCATAGTTGAGTATGGCTCTGCCGTATGAAACCCCCCCAGAATACGACATCGAAAAAATTTGGAGGAGGCCCTAATTCTTGACATAGGTGTCTGGTAGTAACACTCGCGCGTCGACCATCGTGTGTCCTGCTGTATTCCTTGATTCAACTTTGTGTTTCGCGTGCTGCCCAAGTGGATATCAAAGGCCACCTAGAAAGAAGTGCGTGGTTCAGATCTGCTCGGCCAGGTGAAGCAACGATCATAGGCGTGCGCACGAGGGGGGGGCAGAGGGGGCAGGCCGCCCCCCCTAGTCACCTGAGAGAGGGGGGAGCGCAAAGTCTACCCCCATACATTGACCTAATAGGGAGGGGGGGCGCTGCGAGGAACCTTCGCCCCCCTCTGAAGGGGAACCCTGCGCACGCCTATGGCAACGATCCTAACTACTCATAATCTTCTTCCAAGAAACGGGAGAATACAACCTCCCGTCCTCACACATAACATGATTCCCGGCTCATATGGGCAACATTTCCGGACCTCCTGACTGCAACCCGAACGAGCGGCCACACCAACTGGAGAGAGAACTCACGCTCCGCGGCTGCGTACGCCCCATCGCTTCAACCGAACCTGGAGGTACCTAGACAACGAAGACCCGCTCGTGTCATACCACGAACTCGCTTCACATCATAGGTTAGGATGAAGAACCTCCTCAGCCAAAGCCCAATAAAGCACATAAAGCACAGGCCGTCACTTACAGACAGTTGCAGACTGCAACATCACACCGACGACACTAGGCAGGATCAATCCTTACCTTCGTATTGAATGCCCACACTGTGGCCACGAATACAAGTTCGAGCACATGCTCTGGCTGTGCCCTGCCAACGCAGGCACGGACTCTCCTGACCAGTCCTCCTGGCACACAGCGCTTAGAAGTACAGAGCTCATCGCTCAGCTCAAGGCTCTCCAGGGGGCCCGGGCCGTCACCGAAGGACCGGCCCCGACATGGGTGGAGCCACGGAATTGATTGGCGGGGCCTCCGGCCCCGCTTTCTCCTCGGGACCTAAATAACTATCATACTCACTGGAACCCACTCAGTTTTCATTAATTATCCTGGCAGGTAATTGACTCGTATCTCAAGTAGAGTTATACTCCGATATCACATGTATTCAATATAACAATTACCTTGAACCAGAATCATCTATTTCTATTTTAGAGTACTTTTTATGAACATTCAGAAAACTGCAAGTAAGTGCTCGACCCGAAGTTCTTGGAACAGAAACAATAGTGTCACTCGATAGTCAGGCCACGAAAATTTGAATCTTTCCACAAGAAAGCTATACGCTTCATTTCTCGTCCCTAGGACATTTTTCATCTGGTTCCCATCCTCATAGTCTTCATCGTACCAGTTTCACTTCTCGTCGCCACATTGAATCTTTTTGAAGTGCCTTTATTTTCTGATTCAGTGTACACGATTTCCTCTACTTAGCTACTACATCACACCCGCCAAACCTACATTCACCGGACGTCATCATCAACCTCTCCACCCCCCAGACTAGTGCGTTTAAATAGTTTTTGCTGACACTATTGAACTGTAATATTCTCGATCCGGGCGTTTGAGATCTTTATCACCCGTGAAATAGCTTATCAAATGTACATTCTATATCAGAATGATCTTTATCAAATAAATATTCGAGAACGACGTCTTGCCATTACCCGTAAATTGTCCGTCACGTGACAGTTACCTAGTTTAATTAGCGCCTTCAGCCATCACGTCCTCTCAATTGTAGTTCCTAGGTTACGTTATAACCACAGTACAACTTCGTCAAAGCAAATTCATGCGTCACACACAGCACAAAAAATGTTTTCGTCGCTTTCATGGCACGGGCTTTGTTCCAGAATGACATTGCGTGTGTAGAGTGAAGCGCCTCTCGTGAAAATGGCTCATGGTTGTGCCATTACATTCTTATACATGAAATTTAATGATGCACTATCCAGACACGCTAGCAAACATCAAAACCTAGAAGGGACCCGTATTTGCCCCAGAATAGAGTGTGATCTCTTCCATTGATTATTTTTCTTTATTATTCATCACTCCTCGCGCCGTGACTACGGTTCTTTACTGCATGACCAGCCGCTGGAACCATCATGGTCGCTTAGGTGTCTTTTGTTTGTTTTTTCCCATGACTCATCTCCGAGTTGCATCTGCAGACGAAAACAAAAACATCAACAGCATTAAAACAAAAATTATCTATTCACTACGAGCCATACCAGTACTTCGTCTGGGAAAGAAAGTCATCTGTATTACTTGTGATGCATTGGAGAAAAGATTAAATTTTCAATTGTTCCGAAATACAAACACTATCTTACTTAAAATATTGCAGCGCTACTTATGACGAGGACAGGACGGACAAGTGCATGACAAGACGGGTGCTGATACAAATACCAATTTGGTAGAACAGTTATCGTTAAACTGAAATAACATAACATTTGCATTATGTTTTTGAAAGAATGTATTATCTATCAACCGAAATAAGAGTTGAATATGTTTTCCTAATTTTCGAACTCGTGAATGGTCGTCCGGGTAATTCGAGTTGTTTTTAATCTGTTTTGAAGCTTGACTAAAAATTCTGTCAATGCAGAAGTCGTATGTGAACAGCGCGGCAAACGCCAACCAGCGCATTCATGTTGCGATTAGCCATAGGCACTGCGATGCGTTACGCATGTAGCGTGTATATGGAACACCCAGAGAAATAGGAATATACCAATATCCGCACTCACACGAAGTTAGTCCACTCATACTGTAAGGACCGGAGCCTATGAGTCTGCGTCATATAAACATTACTAGTGACTGGCAGATGAGAGACTTTACGAAGCAATAATCTCAGGCATTTAAACGCCGCAGCTAGCAACGGAACGCGCTGCAGTGCTTATATTGCAACTAAGAAAAGTAGGTTAGGTGTAAAATAAGAAGTAATGAAATGCCGATTGCCTAGGCTTTTAGGCTACTTATTCTTGTCACTCAGTGCAATAAACTGCGAAGTATTCCATAACTTCCGAATTTTGGAACTGTCGCATCGACGCATTTGTCATTATTGCTGCCAGAGGAAGAAACTATACAGCCCTGAAAGTACTGTACCTTGAAACCTGCGTTGAAGCGATGTTCAAGAACGATTCAAGGTGTTAAAGTGCTTTTACCAACAAGCCCAGCTATCATTTCTTTTACAGCCCGGAAAGCTTGTAGCTTTGCTTGAAGACGACACATTTCAATGCTAATGCGATACCACTCATTTTTAAACACTCACATACCGTTCCCCGTATGTCGGTGTTGCTTGCCTCGGAAACTTTATGCTGTATTTTTTTAAAGCTTATGCAAGTAATTGTATGTGACTTAGACAACGAAAGGGGTAGGTCTACTCGTAGACAAGGTTCGCAGTTAATATACCAGTAGAATCAAGTTGCGGAATATCGCTTATCAGCTCATACTGAGCTTTATGCATTGCGACCGCTACAAGTGAAATAGGTTGTCTGTACAAATTATGTCCCAAACAAATCCACGTGCAGGCATTCATGCCTACCATTCCTCGAGGCTCCAGATGGACGCTGCAGAGAGAGAGAAGCAACTTTATTGTGAACGTCACAAAATTCGTCTCCGGCACGCATCTCGTTCATACACACAGAAAATTTAACTGTGGTGGGAGAGCGATTGTTTGAACGGACATCGGCGCAAAACTGGCAAGCACGGGCGTATATGGCCTTCATTTCGCGTCATATCAGTTAACGTACCGAGTTTGACTGCAAGAACAAATGGACCAATAGCCAGAGCTTGTGTTCATGGGCAAGTTAGTGGCTGTGCTTTCTGCACAGGATTATGCATGGCGAAACGCAAATGATATGAAAACATTCAGCATGTACAGACAAGTGACAACTGCTAGCTGTTTAATAACGGAATCTGTTGACGACGATATGGACTACTTTGTTTTCTCTTGTTGTTACTCTGTAATGCGCTAAGATATGAATTTCTGCCTATTGCAGCAAAGCTACCAGGGGTAGTTTCGCTTCCTTCTCATGCGCCAGCGGAGGCACGCATACAGTGACGCGCTGTCAAGCGCACGATTTCCGATGCCAGGAAAATATAGTCAGAAACAAAACCTGCGTTATAGCACGAAATTTTTGTTTGTACGCATATAGTTATCAATATTTATAAAATAAAAGACACCTTGCGTACACGTCATTCCAATAGACAGCGAGCTCGTGGGTCGTTTTTTGTATAACTTTTCACTATAATTATACATCGTTTTTATTGCCGGACTGCGGTTATATACCGGCTTTCCTTTGTAGGTCTCAGCTTTGGTATAACGCATTCTGACGCAGTAAAATATCCTTTGCGTACGCCCGAGGGGACGGTTATAAAGAGGGTGATGGAGATAAATCATAATCACTAACGGAAAACAAAATACTTAGTATTTACTTGTCACGTGAAAACTCGCTTGGCTGCCCTACATTTGTCAGCCGTTCAGGTTAGCGAACGTTAACGAAGAATTCTTTTTCTACTGACCTTCAGTTGTCAAAATGCTTATTCCTCTTGTTTTTCTGGCCTCACCTTTCTCCCCGTGTCCCTTCATCGTAGACGTGCGCTCTAGTTCTTGCATCGTCCGCAGCCGCATCGTCCCGAGCCGCACTGGCAGGACGATGTGCATCGGCAGTTGGGGTCTGCGGGTCAATCAGGCAAATCAAGCACACGTTATCACACACGCACGGAGTTGTCTGTGTAGAACATACATGACTACCAGAGTCTGACGGCGGATAAGCGTCCGCATAAATTATGCTCTCTGAATGCTGAATAGGCACTGAACTAGCGCCTAAGTTTGAGCTATAGTTGGTACGGCAACGTACTGAGGTAGGCGAAGCGCAAAAGACACGGACTGTGGAGATGCTGAGAGAGACAAAGCACTCCTGTCTCACTCAATTCACTGTCCGTGTTCTTCGCGTTTCATCTGCTTTACATATGCGCTGCTTTTCGTGGTAGCCTATAAAAACCATGTTGAAATTGTCATAGACTTTCTGTTTTCGAAAATTTCGCCCTTGCTTAACGCTTGTAAGCGTTGCGTATGCCTTCTATGTGTTTGACGACCGTGCAGATTTGAGCTCTCTCTTGTTTGTAAAGAAACACTCGTGTTGTTCCCTCTGCCAACCGGCAGAGGTCATGCGCCCACAGTCACACCAACGTGTCGCGCCCGCGTGCATATAGCATACACCAGCTGATAAGCTTTATTTAGAAAAGACTGGCCGCGTATCTGCGTGCTTCGCTGCAAATGTCGTCGAAAGACGATAGTCTTGTGCCGGCCGTACTACTATGTTTTGCCTTGCCTGAGACAGCCTAAAAAACACTAGGGTCTTGAGAATTGCTTACCTATGTATTTTCTAATAAAGAACACACGTCCTGACATTTACATATTAATGTTGCGCCTCAGGAATGCGTATTATTTGCTTTTTGTTCGAATATGTTCACAAATATGAACGCGAACACCAGTTCAAGATGGCTGGGCGTTCAGAAAAGAAGTTAAACTTTGGCCGAGAAGCTGAATCGGGTTACCGACAGACAAACAGACAGGACAGACACACAGACCAAAATTTTTGCGTTTAAGTATCCCAAGAAAGACTATCGTCTTTAAAAACCGCGACGATTTACAGTGCTATTCTTATTCTACAACGGAACAGCGATGCGCTGGCACTGCCTTGTACGCTTCTTCACTGCGACAGACCTCCAGAGGTATGTTCTAGGTACCCTGGGCTAGGGGTTTTCTCCCTCATGCTTAAATTATTATTTTAATAAAATTCTGCGTGTGTCCCACTTGATGATGGTACTCAGAACTGTCAATTTTCGTCGGTACATAGCATTCCCTTCTTCTTGAACCTTTATTCAAAACCACCGAGCCTTTCCCTAGTACAGAAGAGTTATATTTACAACCCTCTGATAGTATCGGTCGAATCTTCCACCATCACGTACACCGATTAGACGGGTCTCCGCAAGCAGCACATCCTCTTTAGGAAAAACAGCAAAACCTTCGACCGTAATTCACCGGGGTTTTTTAATGCCGATTTCATCTTCGCATCGTAGTCGTATGAAGCGGTTGCCGCGTTTCAATGGAAGCTAAAAAGTGCGCAAAAACGCCGGTTTTCAATTAAAAGAAATCTGGCACTCAAAAACCAGAGAGAGAACACAATCTGAACAGATATCTTTTGGAAAATATCCTTTGCCTTGACTTATTCGTAAATAGTACCACAACTAGTCAGTAAAGTGGCTAAGTCTTACCTCCGCACTTGCAAGGGCCGTCCATGTCTCTGATATCGAAAGTCAAGGGCTGCTAGAAGCTTCCTTACAATCAGTGTCTACAGACGTCGGATAGACGCATCCCCGACAGCGACCGCTTATTTATACTGCGATGCCATTTGTTTTTCGAAAGAGAGCGAGAGAGAAAGAGATGGAGGAAGGGTGCGTGTAGTGGTTGCCGTGCGCAAACGCAGCTCTGATTGGTTTCCTCCTCCCCCACTACCCTTTGTTGTTGTCTGTCTACGCTATACCCAACCATAACCGTCCTCTGCTAGCACAGATGAGACTTACGATGGCGCGCCTTGGCAGACTGCCGCCTACGCGCACGTGGTTTTATAGTTGCGCGCTTCGAAGAAAGCATATTTTAAACAAAAATAATAAGGAAAACGAAGCGGAGGCGGCCGCGCCAGCAAGTAAACATCCGCGGTTAGGCGGTTGAGTTCGGGGAAGCCCGCGGTGCATTAGAAATTATACGAACTCTGCAAAACAAAAAACAAGAAAACGCCGTTGGTATCAAAACGCCACGGCAAAAGAAAAAAAATTAGCGAGAATGGTATTGCGGTTGGGAGGCGGTTTTCGAAGAAGGGGCTGTCAGGGCTGCGGTTGAACATTTTTCTTCGTGGCTTGCTTTGAACGACGTAACTTTGGCGAAGGGCGCGAAGACAAACGACGCGTCTAGACTGAGTCGAGATGTGGGGAGGGGTTCGTCGACACGCTCCATTGGGGTGTGCGTCGAGAAGGTCAATGTGGAGACCTCACCCACGCTCGTATACCGTATCGTCGCGAGCAAAACCATCTCTTCCTCGTTCTCAGTGGCCAGCAAGGCGAGCGCTTAGAGCATACAAAGCCTGTCCTTTCCCGATCGGATCATCATCATTACACTTTCATGAAACACTGCATCTCCCTGCATATTCCTTGAAATATTAGTGATGGATGATGAGTGATAAAAGGTATTTCCGGTAAGTATGACCCGCACAAATGACATCATATTAAGTTTGGACCGGTAAAAAATGTCTTTCAAAGCATATCGCTGCTAATTTCGCGGATAGCTCCTCATTACACGAGAAAATCGAAACCTATGTTCATTTCTTTAGTAAATTTAGTTTCGACCTTTGACTCGGCGCTCAACACTGCCTAGACCATGTATATTCAACTGGTACTTCTGTCGCTATGGTACAATAAAGGTGTCCAAACCATGCTAAGTTTACTCTTTAGGTCGTTTGTAGTGCGAGGTAGCTTTTAGCTATGGACAACATCACCTAGAACGCAGCGGACACCTTCGAAATGAATCACGTCTCGATATAAGGTATGGTGAAGCAACCTGAAGCTGATGCCGCCTTCCCGTGCTTGGCATTCGAACTTCAAACTTCGTCACGAAGTACTAATCACGTTCAAGGTATTATGCCAGGAACGTTAATAATTATATCCAGAATATACCAAGAGATTAGTTATACTAACGATGTTCATAGAAGAAAGGTCCTGTATATATTTTCCTCTAATTCTCCTATTTTCGTAATTGAAGGCCTAATAGAACCTCTTGTACGGTTTAGTTTTGGTGTTTGGGCATAAACATAAGTAATGTGAACTTCCTCAATCCGGTTATTGTACCTAGCATAAAAACACCATTAGTATTCCGTTGAGGGAACTGCCCTGCTCTACGTGCAGTGCAGTTTCCTTGAAGTAAGTGCTTATTTACAGAACCGCTAGAGCAAATGCCTATTGCATATGAATTACTGCTCAGGCTGTCTATCTAATTTCAGCTGCAATTAAAGCTTAATTACTAGTTAGGTACTCAAGATATGCACCAAATTGTCATGCAGGTTTGTGTCCCATACTTTCGTGCTTGTGTTGCAGTTAGCTCTCAAATATTTTAACCAATGGAATAACATGGCCTTCGATAACAAAATTAGTGTAGATGTTGTTGTTTGCTTTGCTTTCTTACGCGCAACGACTGGGCAAACCTTAAATGCATGAGACCGCCGTAATCACACCACGAAACGCCGTGCATTGATTGCCGAGCAAAGTTTTCCCGCTGTTCGCTACAATTGTTGTATGTACTGAGTAGTCTGCGAGCAAATTCAGCTATTTGCTTTCAAAGAGCCGTGCTGTTTACGCAACTAAACGACTTTGGTTGGTTATTCAAAAATTCGTGCAGCGACCTCTCCTGCAATATCGAAAGTGGCACGTCTTCCTGCGAACGGCCCTAATGATTGCTGGCGCAAAACGTAGCACTTATATGGGTAACACTTAGACTTACGTTGAAGATTAACCCGAAGCCCCCTGCTGAGGGGTGTACATAGTAACCATAATAAGGCGGAAGCCTTAGGTACCTCATCGAAGGCGAAAAGTGACCGCCGGTGGCGGCGGCGTCACCGCGAGTAATGCAAAAAAAATGATCTCATGACGTCATCGTTACGACACTGGTTGCTAATTTTTAGATGCGAAGCATCTTATGCTCGGGGCTTTGTCCATCCCTCCCCCGTCCCCCCGTCCCGTGTCCCGCGTCCGTCCACTTTCATGAAGTAGGGAAGCACCCATTATGCGAACCAGAACACTGTAGTAATATGAAGGCCGTCAACCACTACTACAGTCATCAGAGTCATGGCCGAGAGCCCAGAGAGACTGCTTAGCAATGGCTAGGCAGGTGGCGTCTGTCACCCAGGTTGACCCCATTCCTTGATCTTGCTTGCATGTGTTTGGAGGGGGCTTAGTCCGTCCCTCCTTCCCGCGTCCCACACCACCACAGCGCATGCGCGTGGTGGTGTGGGACCCCCTCTCTCTCCTACGCTCACCCCCTTTCTCTCCTCTAGGAATCCTCTACTCTACGGAGCGGCCCCCCGCGTCCCCCCCCCAGCGCATGCGCGTCCCCTCCCGTATCCTCTCCTTCGCCCTCTCTCCTCTAGGACTCCTCTGCTCTACGGAGCGGCTCCGTCGTCCCACATCCCCACAGAGCATGCGCATCCTCTCTCCTCTAGGAATTCTCTACTCTACGGAGCGGCTGCCGCGTCCCCTCCCCCCTCTCTCTCCTCTAGGAATCCTCTACGGAGCGGCGCGCACGACAGGTGGAGTGACAGCTGCATACTCCGTGGGTGCGCCACGGTAGTTCCGCGGTATGAAAATGACGGAGCGCGCGCGCCTCATTCTCTCTCCAATGCAGCGCCGCGATGAGCGGCCGGACCACTGCCGTGAAATGAGAGCGGCGACGTTCCTCCTGCTCAAGCTAATTATCTCCCCTCTGCTTCGCATCCACACATGGTTCCCTTTAGCGGGAGATGGGGAATTTTTTTTTTTTTTTTGTGACGCCGTCACAAACTATTTCCATCGTCGCTTGGTCAAGGGTAGGCTGATCCTAGAGTTGTGGAAAAGCACGCTAGGTAGAAAAGCTTCTCGAGCAAGTAGGAGGGTTTGAGGGGGGTGGGGGGTGGTGAGCGGTGAAGACAAAGGATTCCGCCTTCGAGATGTCTTAAAGGGACCCTGCAACACTTTTCCAAGTAGCCATGGAATGGATTCACTAAAGGAGCTTATTGCCTCACGAATTCATTGCCGCAAAAATTTTTGGAATCCGTCCAGTACGAGTGGAGTTACAAAGATTTCTCGCACGCTGCAATTGCATTCTCTCTTCTCTCGTCCCGTCGAAAGCGCTGGAAGCTAAGCAGGGAGGGATGGCACGGGGAAAGAAAATACGTCACGCGCGCCTCGTGATCTTGAGCGCTTTTTCTCTTTCTTTTTTTGTTCGAATACGCGAATTTTCATTGCGATCGCGCGCGCACGCGTGGACAAGTCGCGGCCTCCCGCGGCGGCCTCTGTAACTATACCGAGCGCGCCATGCTCAAATCAGCCAATGGCTGATACAAAAAAATCTCTCGTCAGTGACGAGTGGTTTTTAGGTACGCAACGTCATTTGTCGAGAGAAGAGAAAGCAATTTCTGGTTGACTTTGAGAATTTATTGTGAATTCCACGCCGCGTGCTGCGCTATAATATTTGGCTCGCGTGTTCTCGAGCCTGGACTACCGATCGGCAGCGTTTTCTGAGCATGCTCAAAAAGTGTTGCAGGGCCCCTTTAAGCAAATGCATAAGGATCATGTGGCTTTTGCTGGGTCAGGCCCAGAATTTAGCTTGCTGCTCCTTACTCCTATGACGGCAGCGCTGTGGGATGGTCATATAGTCGTCATCATCACCATCATCATCAGCCTGACTACGCCCACAGCTGAACAAAGGCCTCTTCCGTGTTCCTCTAATCAACCTGGTCCTGTGCTTGCTGCGGCCACGTTACAACCCCAAACTTTTTAATCTTTCTATAGTATGTGAAGCAATATACAAGAAATTTCTTCCTTCTGACTTATTGTGAAGCAGTAAGTTATCAGCATTTGGAAAAATAACACATATGAAACGATAAAGTAAGCGCGCCTATTTTGTTATGTTCAACTTCAATAGTTTGCGCGTTCCAATAAAGCAGGGGTCTCAAACTCACCTCAGCCAGCGGGCCGCAGTCGCGCAATTGAGTCCCGCAAGGGCCGGGGCAGTAAAGCAGGTTTTAGGAGCGGGGGGGGGGGGGGGAGTTTGTACAATTTGCCAGCAAACATTGGTATTCGAAAGAAACCTGTCCCATATCTCATATACAGGTCATTTCTGAAGGGGATTTGGTGCCATGATTGCAAAATTATGTCGATACCGATCTTCAAAATGACTGAAATCTGGGTGTCGATTCTGAAATATAAATTTTGTTTCACGATTATGTTTCAAAACAACGTTAACACATGGGACGCCTCACGTGCACAATGCCTTAAACCAGTCATGCCTGCGTAGCTCACAAGCACACTTAATAAGAAAATAAAAACAATGTGGGGGAAGAGAAGACAGCCATGGGCGGGCCGCAATCGAGAGCCTCGCGGGCCGCATGCGGCCCGCGGGCCGCGTGTTTGAGACCCCTGCAATAAAGTAACGCAAAATCACATACACTGGCCAATGAGCGTCTCTAAAGATAAGCAAATGTAACGAATAAAGCACCTGGAACTGGTACACTGTGCTTCCAGAGCTGAATATATACAACAGCTTGCGATAAACCGTGATTCAGTGAACACGAGCCGATGCGAGAATGAAGAAAGCGGGGTGAGTGTCACACTTTTGCGAAATAATGCACTGTCTATTCCCCCCGCGTGGTCATAAGTTCTAGCGACATTTCCCGAGTACAACGTTCACCTTCAAATGATAGTGTTTAGTCATTAAGTAAAAGTGTACTCAATGTAGAAACTTATCAGTATAAGGACGCTCCCGGGTTTTGCAAGACGTTTGCAGAGTGTCAACCTCTGATTTCGCACCATTTCACTTTTGTAGCTCCGGTGTCAGTAAACTCACAACTTTGCCATCACCAATAACCCAAAAAAAACATAGACATCGTGATGATGACTTCGTTGGTGCGGAGGCAGCTTGAACGATTGGCTTTAGGAAAGGAAATATTAACATTCATTTTTTTTTTTTTCGTTATGAGCGACTACTTTGCCCTAGGATAAAGTTAGTTCAGTTTTCAAAGATTTATTATATCGCTCT
This sequence comes from Rhipicephalus appendiculatus, assembly GCA_030522465.1. NCBI lineage: Eukaryota > Metazoa > Arthropoda > Arachnida > Ixodida > Ixodidae > Rhipicephalus > Rhipicephalus appendiculatus. The sequence goes on from JALIZH010011341.1 coordinate 43,566, forward strand.
GCCTGTTTAGCACCTCCGCTTCGAGCGTGCATCATTAGTTCTTGCAGCTTTTCTCCTCCCCCCTTCTTCCCAAGTGAAGGTCGACGAGAGTGCGTTGTCCTTGAAGGCATGTGGCCGCATTGCGCGGGAAGCCGTCGACGATTTCGGCGTTACTCGCGGCCCCGGATTTTCCAGGGGTCAACTTCCCAACCCAAAACCAATTTTGCTGGGAAAGGGTTCGGCGGCGGCCGAAGCCCTCTTATAATAGCTTTTATGATATAAAGATTTCGCTGGCGGTGGTATAGTGCGCAAAAAAAGAACCCGGCGCCGATGAGTGTTCAGAAAGCCAGGTACACGGAAATGTGGCCCTCGAAGGTGCGATAGGAGGCCCTTCCTTCCACTATAGCAATAGAAAATTCACATAAGATAAATATTATAGTAGTTATTATTATTAGCCATATTTTTTATTACAATAGTAGTAGTAGCAGTAGTAGTAGTAGCAGTAGTAGTAGTAGTACTAGTAGTAGTAGTAGTAGTAGTAGTAGTAGTAGTAGTAGTAGTAGTAGTAGTAGTAGTAGTAGACCAATGTAAAGGTGGGAGTCGCTAGATTAAAAGGCAGCCCAGTGTACTTACAGGTTGAACTGAACAGGAGTGAGCGCCGCCTACAGGCTAGTCGAAGTTTCGATAGGGCACCATTCTTATTATACGTGAAAGTTAAGTCCCCCAACAAAACGTCGACCAGCCTGTCTGAGATACCTTCGTCTGTTCTTTCAAACTAACTGTACGCAGTAGTAGTAGTAGTAGTAGTAGTAGTAGTAGTAGTATTAGTAGTAGTAGTAGTAGTAGTAGTAGTAGTAGTAGTAGTAGTGGTAGTAGTAATAGCAGCAGCAGTAGTAGTAGTAGTGGCAATGTGTTACAAACTTATTGTTATCAAGCATTTCTTATCCAAAATCATTGGATTCCCTGTAACAGGTGAGGTGTAACTGGTAATTAAAATTTGTTTATTTGATTTACTATAATAAAACTGCAATTAACAGAAAAAAGTTACCTACTACACAAACCGCATTACTCAGCAAAACGCCTTTATCCTAAATTTGCAATATCCTGGAATATCCAGCTGGAACGAACATGTATGCCAACTAATTTTTTCCTGAAACAATTAAACAGTGGAATAGGCTAAATGAAAAGCAAGTACATTTTGGTAACGAAGATATATCATAGTTCAATGCTGTAACCCCCTTGCTGTAACGTGAACTAAGATCTATTGATGTGCCAATGTGGTTGCAATATATGTGCGAACAAATATGTATATCATTCAATGTTGTAACCCCCCTGATGTAACGCCTTTGGGCGCTGCGGGTATCTGATAAATAAAGAATAAATAAATAAAGGTCTCTCGGAAAGCAGGCAAAAAAAATGATGAATACAAGCCTATGGTTGGAATCACTTAGACGACGAAAAGTATATATAAGCAGAACCTGTAATTAGACGGCCGAGTTATTTGTTTTGATAGTGTGCCGTAACACAGAGATCGCTTAGTCGTCGAGGCCACAAGTTAGTCGCAGCGGGTTGGAATTGAAAAACTGCTCCGTCCGTGAGGTAGCTAATAGCAATGCCTAATTTCCGCATTGTACTGCACGGCATGCACGCATACACTTGCGCACCTATGGCACGCGCCATTCCGGCAAATTGAGGTGGGGAGTTGAGTGCGCGCAAACACGGTATATGACCGCGCCGCCGTCCGCCGCCTCCGAAACGGGTTAACGTCGACCTGCTGCGGGCGCATCGCGAAGCGCGCAAAAACGGCCGGCGTCAACCTCAATCGAGGCGTGGTGACGTCACACCCGCGCTATAAACACAGTTACTACAGTGCGGCCGCTGCGTGCTGAGCGAGGGGGACGCGCCCCTTGGACGTCCAGCAGAGATGAACCTCGTGTGACGAATATGGAATTAAGTCAGCGCTCGCCGTGGGGAGCTACTGCATGAACCGGCGGCAACGTTCGCCCGACGTCACCGCATGCATTTCTGTGCCACCCATCGCGAAGCCGGAGCAATGATTCCCCAGGCACTTCGTAAGGACTCGAAGGGTTAATAATTTTTCAACATGACGAGCACATTAACCCTGGAATCCTATCCTTCATTTTTACTGTCGTGGTTCCTGTCATGTGCACATACACCATCACATCCCGAATTAAAAGAGAAAAAGAAAGGGTGTTTCTAAATCTAGGGAGGCAAGAATAAAGAAGAATCAAGGAACTGAGACTTTGTGATCCCTTGGTTATATTTTTAGCGCTAGCGTATTACCTACCGTCATTCTGGGCTGCGGTCTGATGTTGACGCTTTCAGTGAATTCGTTCAAGCATAGAAATACACGCTCATTGTTTCCATATTTCGAGCTTTGTATTATATTCATCGGGTCTGATTTTCTCATTAGCTCAAACTGAATGACAGTTCTACAGTTTGAAGTTAGGTTTTCGTGAAATATTAAGTGTCAGTTCAGCCACCCGATTCGTTGGCCATCCCCCGCCGTCAGCCCATGTAAAAATTTAAAAACGTCCGTCATCATCATAATCATCCTTGTCATCATCAGCAGCAGCAGCGTCATACTTGCAGGGCCTCTTTCACGTTGCTGTTCTCCCTGTCTGCCTTATAGTCCTCATCGCACATTCGTTGCGCTGTAACCCTCAAGCACAAGGATACCGGCGCAAACTGGCACAAACCACCCAATGACGGAGACCACCGATTTCCTTTCAAGCGTCGGCGCCTATGCGCTTTCTTTTATAAGGGCATCATTCTCATGTCTCATCCTGCTTCTGTACTGAAGCAGGATGTCCGCACGGTAAACACCACCTCGCTTTCTGTTACCGGAAGCGTGGTAAGGCGAGAGGTGTACATCTCTGTCTGGCGAAGACAATGGCGTCGGTGAGAGCCTTCCCACGCCTTGGGGGTACTCGAGAACAAAGGAGTGTGGGAGCACACGAGCGACGTGTACCAGCGAACGCCGTCACGAGAACAAAATCTCAATTTTTTTTTTCTGCAGCCCCATATATTGCTTGCACGTGTGTTGTACGCAGTTCACGTGATACACCGGAAAGAATCGAGCACTGCGCAAACCATATCTGCGTGCAAATGGTACTGCAGACCTGTGTAATTACAGAACTGTGTCACGAGAACATGACGAGCGATTCTTTGAAGACAGCGGCTGCAAAAGAAATTTTCTACTTACGATCAATGATGCAGTAGCTTGTAGGACATAATTACGTACATAGTCCAAGCACGATGAAAGCATCTTACCGAGTGCTGAAGATCTAGTCTACAAATTTTTTACGTGTTTGTTTTTGTTTATGCTTTTGTGCTGCATTGCTTCGTCAGATGGCAAAGCTTATCAAGAGAGAGAGAGAATGATTTATTAGAAGGCAGAGAGGTCGGCCTGAGCTGGTTCTCTCTATCGAAGTTAACAGGGTGCAGAAGGAAACGGCGTTGGGCTAGCTTGTGCTTATTAGTTTGAAGTGAACGACAGCACGTACAACGAGGACGAAGAGATAAAGACGATAAGACACGAGCGCTGACTAACAACGTTTTCTTTATTGCACCAAGGCAATGTAAAGAAACAAAAGCAGCCTGCCCCACATGCGCGACACCACACAATCAAATCTAAACAAAGATGATGAAAGCATCTGTTGAACATTGTTGAATATGTATTTGAAGAAAGAAGAGAACGAAGCGTGGGCACGACACGCCCATGCTTAGTCATCTCTTAGTCATGAACAAAACATTTCTAATTGCAAGCCTAAGAAGCGCCTTGTAGATACGTGATTCTCCTTTGTCTTCGAGATGTAGAAGCCATGCTGACACACGAACCTTTTTTGTGAATAGCGAATGATTTCTCTATCAACTGCACGCTTTCTTGACGATGCCTGCTCGAAGCACTACATGCGCGAAATTCTGTTCAGTAACCGCAGCCTGCACAACGAACAGCCAAACTGCTCCTCTGCTTCTGACGATGGTTGTTCTCGTGTTCTCCGAGGCGCGTGTTGAGGCATCGAAAGGTCTGGCCGAAGTAAGTTCTTCCGCAGGACAACGGAACCTCGTATACATGACACCCACAGTACACTTCACCCGTGTGTTTTGTGCTGCACAGGGCCTTTTTGGTTTCTCCCTATTCAAAAGCCTGCAAGAAAAAGAGCCGAAAGGATAGCTCCGTAGCTTTGCATCGCTCAGCTACGTTTCACATTGTTATACTGTATTTCATTTTTAAGACAATAGGAGATGCGATGGGGCTAGGAAAGCTTAAGCGTGCGCAGGGGTTCCCCTTCAGGGGGGGCGAAGGTTCGTCGCATTGCCCCCCTCCCTATTATGTCAATTATGGGCCTGACTTTGCGCCCCCCTGTCGCCCCCCCCTACAATGTATAGGGCTGGCTTTGCGCCCCCCCCCCCCTTTCTTGCCCCCCCCCGTTCACACGCCTATGTAGGAAAGGATGAAAGTTTGAAGAAATGCATAATGCATGCCAACTTTTATTGACTTTTATTTTATAAATATTGATAACTATATGTGTACAAACGAAAATTTTGTGTTCTAACGCAGGTTTTGTTTCTGACTAAATTTCCCTGGCATCGTAAATCGTGCGCTTCACAGCACGCCACTGTACGCGTGCCTCCGTTGACGCACGAGAAGGAAGCGGAACTACCCCTAAAAGCTCTGCTGCAATAGGCAGAAAATCATACCTTTGCGCATTACAGCGTAATAACAAGAGAAAACAAAGTATTCCATATCGTCGTCAATAGATTCCGTTATTAAACAGTTAGCAGCTTACCCTTGTCTGCAGATGCTGAATGGTTTCATATCATTTGCGTTGCGCCACGCATAATCCTGTATAGAAAGCACAGCCACTAACTTGCTCGTGAACCGAAGCTCTGGCTATTAGTCCACTTGTTCTTGCAGTCAGACTCGGTACATTAACTGTTATGACGCGAAATGAAGGCCATACACGCCCGTGCTTGAGAGTTTTGCGCTGATGTCCGTTCAGAATATTGCGCTGCCACCATAGTTAAATTTTCTGTGCGTATGAACGAGGTCCGTGCAGGAGACGAATTTTTGTGACGTTCACAATAAAGTCACTCCTCTCTCTCTGTACCGACAATCTGGAGCCTTGAGGAGTGGTAGGCATGAATGACTGCACGTGGATTTGTTTGGGACATAATTTGTACAGACAACATATTTCACTTGTAGCGGTCGTAATGCACAAAGCCCAATATGAGCTGATCATCGATATTCTGCATCTTGATTTTTACTGCTATATGAACTGCGAACCTTATCTACGAGTAGTCCTACGCCTTTCGTTCTCTAAGTCACATGCAATTACTTGCATAAGCTTTAAAAAATATAGCATGAAGTTTCCGAGGCAAGCAACACCGAGATCCGGTGAATGGTATCTAAGTGTTTAAAAATGAGTGGCATACATTCGTATTGAGATGTGTCGTCTACACGCAAAGCTACAAGCTTTCCGGGCTGTAGAAGAATTGATAGGTGGGCTTGTTGGTAAAAGTATTTTAACACCTTGAATCGTTCATGAACATCGCTTCAGCGCAGGTCTCAAGGTGTTCAAGTACTTTCAGGGCTGTATGGTTTCTTCCTGTCGCAGCTATAATGACAAATGCGTCGATGCGATAGTACCGAAATTAGGAAAAAATTATGCAATATTTTGCAATTTATTTCACTGAGCGAAAAGAATAAGAAGCCTAAAAGCCTAGCCAATCAACATTTCACTATTTATTCCTCTATACCTAACCTACATTTATTAGTTGCAGCATATGCACTGCCGCGCGTTCCGTTGCTGTGGCTGCGGCGTTCAAATGCCTAAGATTACTGCTTCGTAAAGTCTCATCGGCTAGTCACTAGTAATGTTTATATGATGCAGACTGATAGGCTCCTGTTCTTACAGTATGAGTGGACTAACTTCGTGTGAATGCGGATATTGGTGTATTCCTATTTATCTTGGCGTTCCATATACACGCTACATGCGTAACGCATCGTAGTACGTTTCGTAGAGAGAAGAGGGCGATACATATCACATACTGTCACAGCGCATTGTGATATGTGATAGACATTGCAATTAGCTAATTGTAACCGGTGAGTCTGCTTTCACTTATACCTGCAGTGAAATCCGAGGATAGTGTGAAATTTGAGCTGAGTGGCGTCAAGCCTATGCGGTAGAAAGGCGCAGTTCCAGCAATTCTTTTCATTATAGCAATGTTTGGTGCATTAAAGTACGAGCGGAACTGGAACACCCATCTGTTTCGTTGCAAGCAATGCGAATTAATATCTCTAACTTCATAATGCCCTGAAAATTTGTTCAGAGTGTTGCAAACTGGGGTATTAAAATTTGCAAGTTGCAATATGTGACGTGAAACATTCAGTTTCAACGGAAACAATGGTGATTTTTGTTAATTACCTGGATATTTGCTTGGATCTCTAGCGTAAGTGGTGTTCACTGCTAGGAAAGACTGAGATAGTGATATCCGTTGAAGACTATCATAAAATTTCTTTGTTGTCCGTAAATAACTCCCATGCGTTTTATTCTCGCGCACCCCTGTATCAGTTTCACTGCGCTGACTTGCAATCAGCAAATCTTGCTACGCCCCATCCGGACATCCTCTTCGTAAACCTGACCGCTTGCCACTCGGGTGGTTTGAGTGACGTCGCTGGAATGCCTCGATAAGATAGTCAATTAAGCAGCGGCTTGCTTTGCGGCCACATGTATGGTGGTGACGCGCAGCGGCGAGGACTCAAGGTAGGCATAATCATCGCCCCTCGATGTCGGAAGTGCTGCTTAAACTAATCTCCTCGCTCACATTCTACCGGTAATGCGGTGCGGCCGCTGCTGCGCGTTTATCTGGGCAGCTGAGATTTCCATTGGCTACTTCGTCTGCGCGCGGACACCTACTCCTGCACACGGCCCCACGAATGCCGGGGCCAATGGGGCCCTTTTCTTTGCACACGGCACCACGCAGTGCCAAGATGTGGCTATAAATGTGCTGTCGACCGTGTAAACATCATTAAACACACGTAAGGAATCAAATAGCGAGAAGCGGTTTTCGGAGAACAGCGAAGTTTTTGGAGCAACATGGACAAGCCACCATGCAAGTGCGGAGGTAAGCTGCGCGCTTCCTGATGATTCTTTCTTTCCCTTCTCGGTAAATTTATAAAGCAGATGCACCAGCAAAAGTGTTCTGTTAGTTCTTGTGCCCCAGCTGCGAGCTGTTCTTTCCGCAGTTTTTGCTGTCGTTATGAAACTTGCTGACAAATTGTCCTTTCTGTAGTTTATCTTGACTGTCATTTTCTTAATGCGTGCGGTTTCCCGGCTTCCACTTCGTTCAAAACTTTTCCTTTCACTGAGGAATCGTAGTACTACATCAAAGACCAGAATGGTATTAAGATGACTCGATATAACCAGTGGTGGCTATACTCACAACAAATGCCGTGCAGCAAGCGCACAGGACGCTTACGTAAAAAGCACATCGGCTCACAGTCAACACCAACGTGAAACGTGGAACTCACTTCAGCTAATAACAGACACGTCTTGATCATAGCGCCACCGAACAAAAAGAGGACATACATCGCCGTCGCTGCCAGCATCCAACATTGACAGTTCATGAACACTTACAAAAGGCTATACACAGTAACATAAACCCCACGAGTGGTGCATTTTCCCACGTTTCCTCCTTGCCTCAAACAACTGGTCAATCATCGTCACTCGAATATACGACAAGTGCACGCTTCAACCGTCGCTTGGGAACTGCTGAGCAGCCTACGTGCAGGCATCCCGCCAGCGCTTATCTTTGCGTACCTCCGCACTACGCGAATTCCAGGCGGCATTATCGGCTCAGCTGTCTCGCGATGCCCGCGCAGTGGGCGTTGATAAGTCAATCGCGACAAGTGGTCTCGTGATCTCGACGCCTATGTTTGCTCCCACGTAAATCCTTCTTCCCAAGCCGGCATCAAAGGCTTGCCTGTGGCAAGAATAGATGTCCCCACATGCGACCAATGTTTCCATCTCATCTTACTACCGGGATAATGGGATGGCCTTATATGATTACGCTTAGAAAGCAAGACGATTAGGTATCAGAGTCGCGCTGCGGAGACGCGCAGCTACTCGCGTTGGACATGACAGATTCCCTTCGGCATAGCCACCCGCATGCGTCTCGAGCCCTCGTAAGGGGTCAGGGGCTCATACTTAGCCGCTAGGTTTTTCTACCCGACCAAAAGCACCTAGCCACTAACACCCGCACACAAGCAGCCTTATGATGTCGGCTGGAGGTATAAATAGGCGACACCTCTTCACTCTCTCAGAATGGGGTATGGCTAGGGAGGTAAGCCATGTGCTTGCGTAGCCTTCCTAATTAAGCGCATGAATACTCGAACCACATCCGCTATTTAGGCCATCACATTATTCTACGTGCACATCCCGTAATTTACACCAGGTGTCGGGCAACGTGGCTCGCATCGGTTACGATCAACAAATGTTAGTTCGTTGCAATACCTAAACACAGGAACACACTCATTTGAGCCATCATGCGAGTATTTGCGTGTATGCTCAACGTTCAGGGCAGCCATGAACCTATCTAGGCTGTCGGCGACTCAGTGGTGGGGGTAGGCGGTTAAAATGGTGCGAGTCTCACGCAATTCGTTATGCGCAAACTCCCCTACGTTCCTGTAATAATATTCATACTGTACAAGCCACGACGTGATCATGGTAAGAGTACAGATGCACCTGAACTCGTATTGAAGTGGAGGTTTGGCAAGTGCTGTTTTAAAAGCTAGCTGCAAAAAATACTTCGGCCCCGTAGAAGTAGCGTAGTCATATGATACTGAGTACACAGAGTAGCCGCAGTGAATTACTTGTTCAATTTTATGCAAGATCCATCTGTGTCACGAAAAACACGCAGAACGAAGTTTCCAGTTACCATTACGTTCAGAATGCCGCCATTACTCATCGATTTAAACATCGCACGAGCTGCGAAACTGAGAAGTGGCGCAGTGCCTGTGCTGGACCTTTGATTTAGGGCGCCGCTCGCGGTACGTGTCTGCTTATCTCTGTGGACATTGCACGGAGTCGTTTTCGTGTCGGCTAAACCACCGCTCGGGTCATTTGTTAAGGTATTGAAAGCTATATATAGCAAAAAGAAAAAAAAAAAGCTGTACAAATATCGACCCTGTGCGTGGCTTTGTCCAATTACCGCTATATAATGTAAAGCATCTATTTAACTATATTAACTGCTACCAATTTCGCTCATGTATCAATGCGTGTTGGTCTATAAAGACTAACTGCAATTCCCGCTGTAAACATGCATGTATGTCGACATGTCGACTAAGCGCATTTCAGGCACCACTGACGCTCCCCTCATCGGCGAGAAAAGGAAAGCTCCATTTCCTGCCTAGCAACATGCCCGAAACTGACGAAAGGCTATATTCGTCCCCGCTTATCTAGCTTCATCAGTTTGACGTAAAAGATAATGATACTCGCTGATAATTACGTCTCCTGCTTTGAATTCACGACTAAGGCAAGCACTTATCCAACAGATAATAAATTTCAGGCTTATTCGCTTAGGCACTGCACACTTACAAAACCCTAGAGAATTTGAAATTATCAGGGAATTTGAACCCGCGGACATGATAACGTTCCGACCACACAACGGACCTCCGGTCATTTCCAGAAATTTAAGCATACGGAGCCAACTTGTGGGCCTCAGATTCATTTCCGTGAAGCAGCGCAATCAATATGACATCCTGTACAAAGCGTGAGTGAGGCGGGGACGTTTCCACAGCTCCTCATCTATATACGACCTTATCAGTTCTCACTGTACAGTCCACTTACAACAACTTATATATCTCCAGGGAAACACAATAGGAAACAATGGCGTGACTGATTGAGCTGTGATTGCTTTCGCAGTACGTACTGGTCTTTCATTGTTCGTTTCCGTTCTTCTTTACTCGTCGCAGATCCCAAGTGCGTGTGCACCACGCAGTGCAAGTGTGCCAGCGGCGGATGCCCCTGTGGCAGGTGCAAGAAGTAGGAGCCGCGCTGCGGGAGGTGAGTATACCCTGGTCGACTTCCTGGAGTTTATAGCTTTAAGTGTAGGCAGCACCTCTGTAAGTCATGCAGCGTGAAATTCGTTAGCTTTCGCGCAAGCATTCTACTCTGCTTGTGTGCACTGCCGATATGATACCGCAAGGTGTTTCTCTTTTTTTTTTTTTTTTTTTTGTCATGTCGAATTCATGCAACTTGGTGACGCGCATTGAGTTTTCTACGTGGTCTACGTTAAGCGTAAGCCTCGTTTTCGCAATTATAGTTCAATTATGGCTTATTTACGAAAGCTACGCAGAAAGGCATTACAGACGAGAGCGAAAGGTTCCCGTATTCAACCCGCCACTGCTCTAATCAAGCTGCCCCCCACCATTGACCTCGTACTGACAAAACTGCGTGACTTGACTCGATACACGTCAGAATTTAAAGCCGTGCTGCTTTCCCCCAATAGTCATACGTGTGCCCTATGTATGTTATTCAATCAAACGCAATTGACCTACATATTGACATCACTTTTCCGGCTGTTAATATATGCCTTAATTTATGGGCAGAGAATCATAAGCGTGCGCAGGGATCCCCCCCCCGGGGGGAGGGGGGGGCGAAGGGTCGTCCGCAGCGCCCCCCTCCTCCCTATTATGTCAATGTATGGGGCTGACTTTGTGCTCCCCCTATCGCCCCCCCCCTACAATGTATGGGGCCGGGCTGGCTTTGCGCCCCCCCTTCTCGCCCCCTTGCCCCCCCCCCACCCCATGCGCACGCCTATGCAGAGAATAATACTGCAGAATACTGCTTTAAAACGAACGCAGATACACAAACGGGAATTTAGTCACACCGAGCAGTGTGGCATGAAAGTGCAGTTGGAATGCACGAGGTCTCTTCAAAAAATTACACCATCTCCCGCTAAAGGGAACCATGTGTAGATGTGAAGCAGCGGGCGCTAACGCTTACACTGGCGGCGACGTTGACGCTGGCGCTCATCGGAGCGTTGCGCAGGAGAGAAAACTGGGGAGGCGCAAAGCACGCAGTGATGGAGCGGTGTTTTCTACTGGAACATGCCAATCGCTGCTAATGGGCAATGAGAGACAGAAGACTCCGACTGGACACAGAGACCCGCAGTCCGCTTTTAGTTAACGCGCACGCTGCGAAAATTTTTATTGTTCAACAACGCACAGGAGAAATCTCCCACCGGCACCAGCATGGAGGTCAAGATCCATTGCCATATATATACGGGGTGGCCAGTGAACGGTTGTGCAGCGCGAGCAGTCGGTTTTGTCAACCAAGAAACTCGCTAGCAGACGCTGCCTGCGTCGGCCCTCGCGAGGCGAGAGAGGGCGGGGAAGCGTAGGAGAGGAGAGAGAGGGGGACGCGCATGCGCAGTGGGAGTGTGGGCGCCGCGGGCAGGGATGCCTACAGGGGAGAGCGTAGGAGAGAGAGGGGGGGACGCGCATGCGCAGTGGGAGTGTGGACGCCGTGGGCTGGGATGCCTAGAGGAGAGAGGGGAGCATAGAAGGAGAGAGAGAGGAGGGAAGGCGCATGCGCAGTGAGGGTGTGGTTGCCGCGGGTAGGGATGCCTAGAGGAGAGGAGGGGAGAGGAGGTTTTTATTTTTATTTTTTTTGAAAGGGTTTGCGCATGCGCAGTAAGGGTGGTCACGCCGCACACCACCACCGGATTGAGCTTTCGCCATAAGATGCTTCACATCTAATAAGTGGCTTCCATTTTAATATACGCTGGTGCTGGAATAGAAGTCAAACGCAATACGAAAGCCTTTCCAGGTTGGTTGCGTTTTTTAACGCCCGGAATAAGGCTAGCAGGTAGCAGAGCGAGGGCACATTCACCGTCTCACTGGAAACTCCGGCATATTGGTTCGCGAAGTAGACTCTGTGGACATCGCCAAAAAACTCCCAAGCAGATTCTTGCTACCCTTATTCACAGAGCTTTAATGTATGAACTTAACCGCATGTTCTTTTTTTTTCCCTTTCAGTCTCTGGTGCTTGAGCCATGGAAGCTTCCAGAAGGCCTCAAACGTGAAAGGGCGCGACAAAAAAAAAATGTTGGAGTCGTTCTCGTCTTTGAGAGCCAATAAAAAAAATAAAAATGAACTGTTGTTCTTTCCCACTTCATTTTTACAGTGTAGAATACGATGAAGATATCATTTCCAGTGATTGGTTAGCCGCTACTGTAGAATTATTACGCCACCAAATCGCTTTCTTCGCGCCGTTTTTAAGCGTTTAGGACAATTGGTTTGTGTTTGCCAGCCAATATTCTACAGAGATAACCTACTGTCCTAACATCTTCCTGTTGCTTGCATTTTTGCGCCAGACATACTTCAGTCGTCATTTCTACAATTCTCAACTTGAGATTTTTATTGGCTTTGAATTTCACTTCGACAATATTTAATTTGTCTAGGCAATCAAATAGAATTCTAAGTGTACACTGGACTTCATCGTGATATGTTGCTTTAAGTCTGTAGCCACCAAGTGTCCTTGGGAGCTAAATTGATTTCAATGTTTCCGTTATTTCTTACCACCGGGTTTTTGAAGTGGCCATGGATGATTACACCTAGAAAGTAGAAAGACTTCTATGCGGAGTCATGTTGCAGAGACATGAAGTTGCTAGCGTTGTACCTGACACATTCACTTTGACAAAGCCGCAAATGTGGAACGACCGCCCGCATAAGTCCCGAAACCCTCAGGAAGGTTCGAGGGCTCGGTCTTGGCCGCTAGGTTGCGCTTCCAAACCAAAAGAACCTCACTAGAAATCATAGCACAACGACAGCCTAACTGAGTCAACTGGAGCTATTCATGAACGAACGCACTCTCATACTGAGAGATGGCAGCGTAGGCAAGTGTCAGGCGTTTGCGAAGCCTTCGGAATTAAACGCGTGAATACCCGAACCATATCCGCGATCTAAGCTATCACATTCTTCTAACTGCACATCCAGAAACTCGCATCCAGAAACCATCCAGAAATTTGCTCCAGGTGTCGGACACTTCTTCTCGCATTGGCTCAGTTAATGCGAGTACAGGGGCACCTGAACTCGTATTGTAGTGGAGTTGCGGCAAGTGCTGGTTTAAAAGCTAGCTGCCAAAAAAAAAAAAAAAAGAATGAAAAATACTTCGGCCATGTAGAAGTGGCCTAGTGATATGGCATAGTGTAGATAGAGTAACCACCGTAAATTATTTGCTTGTGAATTTGAAATACGATCAAGCTATGGCACGAAAAGCATGCAAAATAACGTTTTCAGGTATCGAGATATTCGGAGTGCCGCTATTACTGTTCGACTGAAATATCGCACGAGCTGCGAAATCAGAAGCGGCGCAGTACCATGGTCGTTACCTTTCACTTACTGCGACGCCTGTGGTGTCTGCATATCTCTGTGGCCCTTGCACGGGTTAATAGACCCTTTTCATAATTGTAAAGCTAGCTTTCCTGCAGTGCAGTTTGCCCTACTAATGGCGGCTGGCCACTTACTGCAAACGGCGTGTTCAAGCGCAGTTTGCTTGCCCTATGGCGCGGAAAACGTTCACTGGGCTCCCTTGATACAAACACGCATGACAGAAAAGCCATGGCACATTCCATTAGGACCCTGCTCTCCACTTGAAGGACGACAGGTGCCGCCATTAGTAGGGCGAAGATGCAGCACAGGGAAGCGCACTTGCGGTTTATGAAAAGGGTCTATTGTCATATCGGTTAAGCCAGCGCCCGCGACATTTGCTAAGGGGCACGTCCGAGGGCTATAGCGAAAAGAAAAACTGTGTAGGTAGCGACCCGGTGCGTGGCTGTGTAGAATCGCTTCCATATAATATAAACCGTCTATTTAACTACACTTCATCATCATCATCATCAGCCTGACTACGCCCACTGCAGGGCAAAGGCCTCTCCCATGTTCCGCCAATCATCCCTGTCCTGTGCTTTCTGCTGCCACGTTATACCTGCAAACTTCTTAAACTACACTTACTACCACCTAAATAACTAATGTAAAATTGTGGTTCGTTTAAAAAGACCAACTGCCGTTTCCGCTATAAACATGCATGCATGTCGACATGTCGGGTGGGCGGCATTTCAGGCACTATTGACGCTCTCCTTGATAAACAGATAAAGTGAGCTCCATATCCGCGTAGCAACAGGGCTGAAACTTGACAAAGGCTATAGACTATTTTCCGTAAGACATCTGGGCGCCGCCATCTTGGGCTGTTAAGCCTATGTTTTCTTGTTTTTGTCTATCTCGACG